>BSQZ01000119.1:1042917-1105495 GCA_033239005.1 Lamellibrachia satsuma | reverse complement strand
TCGGTTGACATTGACAAAAGAAACCAATAGTTGTCATACGTGACAACCTATTATAATAATATTTAAATTATGCATAATGTTGTTTGTCTTAAATAAATCGTATAATTTTAACAAATCATCTTTGCACCATCGAGCAGCAGTTCAACAGCAACATGGTCACGACATATCTCGGCAGCAAGAGCATCAGCTACAGTTGCAAGACCAGCAGATCAAACAAGGCGAAGACATCGTGATATTACATCAACAAATCAAAGGTACTATGCATCTCAGTTTTATTTTGCAACATAGCAACACTTTATTTATGTTATGATTTTCTGCGTAACGACTGATTTCTGGGTTTGTTTTCGAAATGGGGCTTTGGCAGCTCTGCATCTGCAAGCTTAAATGTCCGCTAAACATATTGGCTGATAATTTTAATATTGACAAACAAAAGGTTCAAAGATAAGTAGAATCGATAAACAACATTTAATTCCAGCTTAGCTAACAGAGGACTCCCATAAACCAGCCACTATCATTGGCCATTGACAATGATTAATTGTTTTATGTAGGATAACAACTTCCTCAAACCCCGAAAGTCAGAGCGATCTGACTGAGTCTTGCCAAAAACTCCAACATTCTCAACATAGTGATAAATGACGTAGTCAGAAATATTTTGGTCGAGTGCATGTTCAATTAAAATAAGGATGGTATAGTTATAATGACATAATCAAGCTGTTATAAACTCTTGTGCCCATACGATGAAATCATTATTTTAATATATCCAAAATTTGTTTTTACATTAGTAGACATTTTCTTCGTTTTATCATGGCAACCTCGTCTGTACTTTTGACGTACTGGTCAGAATACGTCATCGTACACATGAGGAAGTTTGTCAAGATGAACACACGAAAGATGTAGAGAATGTACCTAAAGAACAATGCACGAAAAGCGAATAGAAGCGGTCGCAGTACACCACCAACACGTCCGCCCACATAGACCACACAACCATCTCATAGACTGGGTGGGTGTAAAAAAAGGAAATAAGCCATAAGGATACGTAAGACCAAGGCAGTGATCAACGGAGCCGAGGGCAATTACGAATTTCCTCACGTGTACGACGACGTCTTCCGACAAGTACATAATTAGAACTGACGAAGTCGACTTGATAAGAAGATGAACATTTCTGCTAAGGTAAAAACAAGTTTGTCGCCAATAATTATTTCAACATGAAAACGAACTATCCTGATAACCTTACGACCTTAATCTTTTCACAAAGCATATATATTAAAGTTCAAAATAAAATTGCAAAATGTAATTGAGCTAAATGTAAATAGTCCGTTGCTATGTAAATATTGTGGGACACTTTAAACCCCGATTTCTCGAAACTTGAATACTTGGGGTGGGTCACTTCACCCACCCACAACTTCGCAAAACATTGTCTTACAGGGATGACATTGCCAATTAAAAGCAGCAATGTTGCTATATACCATGTTTCCCGCAACAACATAAAACAAAAATGACAAAGCCCATCAACCCAATGTTTTTTTTTATGGTAGCAGTTTTGAACATACCCGTATTCATAAGGTTATTGAGCATTAGAAGTCATCCATTCAAACTACTCATTACATTATTCTTTCGATTGAATTTGACAACAGAAACCAGTATTTGTTATAGGTGAAAAACTATTATGAAAAATTATGTGTAATGTTGTTTCTCTTAAATAAGTGTCATTTTAACAAACTCATCATGCCTCATCGAGCAGCATTTCAACAGCAACGTGGCCACGACATATCTCGGCAGCAAGAGCATCAGCGAAAGTTGCGAGAACAGCAGACCAAACAAGATGAAGATATGTCAAAACAGCAAGCGAGTCAGCGACAATTGCAAGACCAGCAGAGCAAACAAGGTAAAGACAGCAACTGCAAGACGCGACCCACGCATTACATCAACAAATCAAAGGCACTGTGCATCACAGTTTTTTGTATGTTATTTTGTAAAATAGTAAAATGCTTTATTTATGCGATGATTTCCGTGGAATCGGTTGTGATGTTATCCAGATGTCATAACATGTCACAAAGGGTTTTCTGTTTGGCATGTTATGTTTATGAGGCTATCTCAGAAAAAGCAACAACAGTATGAAAGCCAACAAGTTACCTCATTGGTAATATCCAATAGAACGTCCGATCTCTTAAGGGGAAGCAAGAGGCTGTTTGTGTCCAAACTCAACTTATGTGACATATGATGTCCTTTGACACGTGTTCATAAGTCTTATTGATTTTCTTTAAAGGTGATGGTCAAACGGCGTAGGAGACATTTGTGTGTTTTTGATCAGTTTCTTGTATTACGATATGCGCCCCGCATTTGTCAGATGCCATGCGAACAACATCAATTCAAACCATGTCGAAAGAGCGATTCTCGCGAACGTTTTAGCTATAGCTAATCGCGCACGTAGATAATCTTACGAGTTCGTTTGCGATCTTGTACTAGGCGTACATGTTTAATTTTTTTTTCCGAATCGTGCGTTTATATATTTATTTAAACTGGATCAGTCATGTAATGTACACTGATCCGCAACTCAACAATTATCGATTCACATGTTGATTTGGCCGGCGCAACCGATTCGAAAGTTGAATTGCTGCAACCAATGTTGTATACTGGTTGTATACTCGCAACAAAGTTTAGCCATGTACGCATAGCATAACGGATTTATGCTACCAGCCTTCTTATGGTTAGCACTTATGAGTTTTCGTAATTAAGCATTTTGTTGAACTTACTTTTAAGTCCAATTTATTGCGGCAACTTTCAGCGTGTTTGTGTATACTGCTGGCGCGAACATATATAACTAGATCCAAGAATATTAGTAATCGTTCCCATAGTTGGGATGCACTCAAAAGACTGTGCCACCTCAGCTTCGATTTATATATTTGTTTAGTGGACTAAGCAATATTTAAATACATCAAAATATTTACTGCAACCGCCTGATGAAAAAAACTTTCGTGTACAAATGAAGTCAAATAAATTATCCCATGAGTCATGACAGTAATTAGCCAAGGTACATTTGGTATAATAATAGGTAGCACGTCTTGCATAAATTCAACAGTGCAAGACTTTCGTTGTTATTAAGTGTTTATTAGAAAACAACAACAATTCATTGCATCAATTTGAAGAAAAAAAATTATTAGTTAATTTATTCACAACATGTTACGCTGATGCATCAGTTAGATATTGTGTACCCCAGAAAACACGTCCAACCAATATAAATTAGTTCTTACATATGTTACACCAGTTGTGTTCAAATTATAATATATTGTTCGTTAGTGTTTGTATTCGTTTTGTTTTATCACACGCATAATTCACATTACTATGCATAGCTCTAATTTATATACTAAATTACTATTGTAAAAAATGGACTTGTCAGATCTCTGACAACTGCTTGGTCTTGAATATCAGACGCTTGCTATTGCGTAGCCTATTGTTAATACGTTGACACAAAACTAGCACTGGTTTATTTCAGTGCGCGACTGTAGTTGCAGTTGATTGTTGTGGTTTGTCTCTGGGTGGTTGAGGTTAGGGTGTGGTTGTGGGTGTGGTTGTGGTTGTGGTTGTGGGTGTGCGTGGTTGCATGTGTGTATAAGATCTGTATGTGGGTGGGTATGTAAACGTACGTGCGCGTGAATGCATTATGTGTATTTTTACGTGTGGGTACGTTGTCTAAAACAGTCTCTATGTCGTAATATAACCACATTGATTTATAACTGCATTTCAGACGAGTTGCAGAAGTGGAGATCGCGACTGAAAGAATCACAGACTCGATCGGTTGCACGTTATGTGAAGAACAAGAATGAGGAAGAAAACACAAATTTCCAGAAACTGGCCGAAATATATATAGACTTACGAATGCATGAACAGAGCGAAAACTATCAACGGCTAGAAACTAGAACACATTACGACAACCTGCAGCTGGAAAGAAACATTAATACATGTTCTCAAATCAAAGTGGAAAACCTGTTCAAGGCAGAAAGGCAAGATACATCAACACCTGTTAGAAGTTTAGTAATAGGAAAGGCTGGCATCGGTAAGACAATGCTTAGTATGCACATAGTAGACCAGTGGTTGAAGAATGAGTTATTGCCAGATGACATTCATCACGTCTACGTTTTTCAACTAAGGAATCTGTTAGGCATCGAAATATGTTCACTGGAAGATCTCTTCTTCAAGTATCAGAGTGGTAGGATGGCAAGTCCAGAAGTTGTCAATAATTTTTTCAAACACATTGGTGCTGAACCAGAGCACACCCTCATAATTTTTGATGGCTTGGACGAAGCTGGTACGTTACCGAAAGAAACAAAGGCATTTGGTTACCATACAAAGGTTAAACTGCCCAGGTTGATAGCATCTATCATCAATGGGTGCACAATTCCATCTACTAGAGTTTTGGTGACATCACGACCAGGTGGTGTAATAAACTGTGACACTTATGACAAGAAAGCCGAGATATATGGTTTTACTCGTTACAAGATGTCTGACTACATCGAGAAATTCAGTGGCGGAAACCAAAGTTTGCAGAAATCAATAGAAGACTACCTTGACCGAAATGTAAACATTTGTAACCACTGCTACATTCCGGTGCATCTGAACATGACTTGTGGTATTGTGAAAGAACGCATGCGAAACGAAAACAACACACACCTACCTGAAACACTTACGGAGTTGTTTGTTGGTTACCTCGCAAACTTACTTACTCGCCACCCCAATTTCAAAGATCCGCAAGTGGACACAAGTACGGACATTATTGCCGAACTCAAAGATCCAATTCTTAATCATGGCAATGTGGCCCGGCATGGAATGGAACAAGTTCCTATTAAAGTCACGTTTACGAGGAAAGAAATTGACGAATTTGAGCTGCTGCATGTCGCCACTCAGTGTGGTATAATGACGGAGTCAAGGGAACCAGGCTTTGTCATGTTCAGACCTACTGTTACATCAGTCTTCTACTTCCTGCATTTAACACTGCAGGAATTTCTTGCGGCCATTGCATTATTAACCGACGTCAAACGAGTGCGTTCTATGGTGAGTAGAGCTTCAGAGAGGCAGCTCGATCTCCTGATTATGTTCATGGCAGGCATGCTGGGAAACGATAGAACGCACACATTCCTCGATTCATTGCAGCTGAAGCCAACTGTATCAGTGGATGAGCTCTTAAATTTGGTTGTTGAAAGGGAACGCAGAAATGAAAGCAGCATAGAAGATGACGAGGGCCGATCTACTGGCCACAAAGGAAGCATACTACTCCTAGTGATGATACTTTATGAATCCCAGCAAGCGGTACTTTGGAGCCACGTGTCAGACTATGCTTTGAAAGGCGGCAAGGAACTGGATCTAGAAAGTCAACACATCAGCCCCACTGAAGTTCAAGCGCTGTCTTTCGTTCTTCCTGAAATGGGCATAGAGCATTTGAAGTAAGTGTCAATATTTTGTTGATATTGATGTACATAGATAGACAGGCTGACATTCACATATACCGCTGACAGCAGTGTACCACTTATAAACTAATCAGTTCACATTTTCTGAAGTGCAACCAATTTTCAAATAAACACTCTAACCAAGTCTACCTCAAGTAAGAGAAACTAAATTTAAAGTGCAGACAATACCTTTGTTGAACGTGTCGAATACATCACTACATATGCATTATTCTAAGAATAATTTCAGAAACCTTGAATTGCACTAAACCTAGAAATGGGTGTGGAGTCAGCTGCATCGTAAAATCATGACAACAATATAAACTGTGCGAAGAACTTGCATGTTGAACAGTGACAATATGTGACAGATTCATTGTCTACTAGTGACACTATTTGCAAGTGTGCCTTAGCGATAAAAACCCAAGTTATTGTTAATAATGTGCGTATATCTTCTTCCTCAGTTGTTGGTGTTGTTTGTAACAAATTGTGTGACTGGAATATTGTTGGGTAAATTCGCACCATACCATACCTTGTAACATTACTCACAATAATGTCGGATAGGAATACAACAAAACTCAGCGACCAAGTATACAGCAAATCACTATGCTCTAATAATATCGCAGAACGTGGCGAATTGGCCACATAAAATCTTCAATAACGATCCATGTGATTAGCCGCTTTAAAAGCATGGTCTCGATGTTCGGAATGCCAGTTCACTGTTCGTCAGACAGTTTGGCCATCTTGTCCTAGGATTGAGTTGCAAGTGGTGAAGGTGTACCTATGAGAGTCGCAGGATGTGAGGCATGTACAGCGTGTCTATCTCGAGAATACAATGGCACGACCGACCTTGCATTTTGTCACGAGTTTTATGTAATGTCCAAATGTTTATCCCATAATCGGTTGCGTCCAAGACCGACGGAGGCCTACTAGCTCCGAGCCGACATTTCTTTGTCGAGGCTGCAGTCGTTTGTAACCGTGCTACTGGATGGCTTTACGGTGATAACGATATTACGCGGTGCGCCAATTGATAAGGTAGTTGGTTAAGTGTATGTTGATAAAGGAACTCAGTCTTCCGAACGTTAATTGAAAAACCGAAAACTGCAGAAGCGACGGCAAACTTGTCAAGTATTGTCTGCAAATCAGCCTTTAAATTCAGTATCATCAGCGTTCAGAATGTCCTTGAGTGTGCATTCGGCTTCACTTTGGGGCGGCTCGGGTTAATCTGGTTTCCGCCGGAACGCGTCGACGACGTTGGTGATGCCGAGATTTGAAGCTTCGAGCACTGTAGCATTGGAGAGGGCAGATAGTATCGGACGCACTAGGATAGCACTAGGACGCAGCTTTCGTTAACTCCGTTGTGCCACAAGAAAAGCATTTGGCAGCTCGCCATCGACCATCGCATGTTGATGCGTGCTGTTGTGAAACGTTCGCAGCAGTGAAACGAACTTGTCAAAGCAGCAACAGCTTTATTGTAATCGTCGTAGACAAGGGCGGCTGACTGAGTCGGACACCTTAAAATGATCGAAAAAGCAACATGCCGCCTTTTGTTTTGTTCGCGTGATTTCTCTTGCAGTTGCCGTATGGTAGGGTGAACATCATATCAACTGTGCTACACGACGAGCGAAAACCGCACTGTGATTCTAGAAGGACGTCGTTTGCAACGATCTGCATTCTGCAGTTGGCGGAGCAAAATCACAGCGAAGATTGTACCGGCAATGACTTGTAGCGAGATCCCGCGATAGTTGCTACAATCGTGTCAGTCTCCTACGCATTTATAGGTGTCCACGAACAGCGCATCTCCCGTCTGTATTTGTTGAGTAGATTGGCATGTAGTGCATCGCCCCGTACTTGTAGACCTCAGCCGGGATACTCACTAAGCGGCCTTATTGCTTTTGAGGCGATCGCCTGTTTGGTCTTTAGCTTCATTGGCATTTCAGCCAGTTCATCTTGAACCACTGTGGAATAAATTCAACGATTACGCTTGAGTCGCTTACTAGTGTCGGATAGTAGTTCTTCCAGCGAGTTACGATGTCCAACTAGGTTGTAAACAAAGTACTTCCGCATCGGCCAGCAATGGACTGGTTGTCGATCGGCGCGGTCCGCAAAGGCTTTCAACGTTTGAAAGACAACCGTAGTGTTCCCGCGATTAGAGAATGTTTGCACTTCGTCGGCTTCCGCGTCCCATCGGCCATCTTTCAAACGTGGTAGTTCCCGCTGAAACGATGGATTGTGCCTGGCGTTGTATCGCAGCTTGCGACAGATGATCGCTAAGGCATTTCAGAAGTGTAGTTCTGTTATCCACGAGAAGTGCTTGTTTCGCCGTATCGATGTCAACAAACCAATCGGCGTTCACACGTCGTAGGTGGCCGAGAGTTTCAGCGACGGCGGTATAGACGACAGAACGGAACGATTTTCAGTCCTCGTGCACTGAATTCCAGGCAACGATAGGAGCCGTCGCGGCACGTTGCACGTTTCAAAGATTCGGGGAGATAATCTCTGTCGGTAGTCGTACTGAGCTTCGCCACGTCCAACATGTGCTTTGGTTTTGCTGCCACCGTTTAGATATAAGATGTTTCCCTTTTATCTGATTTGTACCTGTTTAGATTTGAGTAACGTCTGAATATATTTTTACTGCCATTTATAAAAGGCAGACATTTGAGAGAAATGTCGGCTGCAGGTGAACGAACGAAAAAACGAACGCCCACATACATACTATTAACACAACGCCATCACAATTACGAAACATATCTGAAATATGAATACGACAGTTGCTTGAGATGAATAAAGCACTCTTATGGTCTTACTTATTTACTAATTATATGAACGAATGATACTTGAAAGAGAAACACTGAACCATTTCAAATGACTTGATGGAATAAAATTGCACAAATTTAACAATGAATTGTCGTCGTACAAGCAGTTTCTGTAAGAAAACTGTGCAATGTGTTTTGAGAAAATAAGCAGGCAACGTTTTAGTTCCATGTAATTACGGCGGTGAACATTTCATGAAGCCTTAACGAGTCGTGTTTTTTTTTAAACACCTTTAAAGAACACTGGCGTTCACCTGACGGTTTGTAGCAACAATCGCAATAATTGTCACTATGATCGACTGTGTTCTACTGTTTGTCTTAAGATTCGTAATTCTGTTCTACTAAGTTTAACATAATTAATTTAGACAACCAAAACATATTTGCCTTTGGTATGAATTCAATCAGCAAACGCTCACCTATCTGTGTTCACACCAATACATACATACATATACATACATACATACATACATATATATATATATATATATATATATATATATATATATATATATATATATATACATATATATATATATATATATATATATATATATGTGTGTATATATACATATATATATATATATATATATATATATATATATATATATATATATATATATATATATATATATATATATATATATATATATATATATATATATATATATAATTTAAATGTATTATGTAAGTCGTCGACAAAGGCCGCCCATGTCGCCATGTTGCGAATGAATATCATATTCTTCATTGGCATTGCACTCTACGAAGATATTACATAACATTCCGAGGGGATGAAGGTAATGGAGACATGTGCATCGAACATTTTAATAACATGTCCGTTTTCTCAAAGAAAGCAGAATAATGAATAATGGGTGGCATATGTCAAGAAAGCTGCCTCTCTCTTCTGCGGGTTTACTACCAGCGACGTTCGTCGACTCGTGCAACGACTACGCAACGAAATCCCGAAAAAACAATGCCAAACTATTGGACTGTAACCGAGAAAGCAGGCGTCGATTGGTTAACTGTTTCTTAAGAGACACGCAACAATATCATGGCGAACGCCCGAAGCAAGATCCATTGGACGTAGACTAGTTTCAATAGAACAAATGTTGCTAATTTCTACGACAACTTGGAGCGTGTGTGTGTTAGGGAGAAATTAACGCCGGCGCACATATCTAACGTAGACAAAACATGTTGCACCACTGTGCTAAAACCAGGCAAGATCGCCGCCTTTATTGGCGTGACACAAGTCGGTGCGATTGTTTCTGTCGAACGAGGAGAGCTTGTTACGTTGTACTATGCTGTTAATGCCATCGGAAACAACGTACGCCCTGTCTTCGTGTTCCCAAGGGTGAACTACAAGGACGCCTTCGACTATGGTACCCTTCCGGCATCCATTGCAGTGGCATTGCCACCGCACACCCTTCGGGTTAGACGACGTCCGGGAACTTCTTAAAGTTCATGCAACATTTTATTCGTCATGTTCGCTGCTCTCGGGAATACGCCGTCCTACGATTATGGGATATACATGCGAACAAAACAAACGGCGGTATGTTGCTTTTTCGATCATTTTAAGGTGTCCGACTCAGTCAGCCGCCCTTGTCTACGACGATTACAATAAAGCTGTTGCTGCTTTGACAAGTTCGTTTCACTGCTGCGAACGTTTCACAACAGCACGCATCAACATGCGATGGTCGATGGCGAGCTGCCAAATGCTTTTCTTGTGGCACAACGGAGTTAACGAAGGCTGCGTCCTAGTGCCGATACAATCTGCCCTCTCCAATGCTACAGTGCTCGAAGCTTCAAATCTCGGCATCACCAACGTCGTCGACGCGTTCCGGCAGAAACCAGATTAACCCGAGCCGCCCCAAAGTGAAGCCGAATGCACACTCAAGGACATTCTGAACGCTGATGATACTGAATTTAAAGGCTGATTTGCAGACAATACTTGACAAGTTTGCCGTCGCTTCTGCAGTTTTCGGTTTTTCAATTAACGTTCGGAAGACTGAGTTCCTTTATCAACATACACTTAACCAACTACCTTATCAATTGGCGCACCGCGTAATATCGTTATCACCGTAAAGCCATCCAGTAGCACGGTTACAAACGACTGCAGCCTCGACAAAGAAATGTCGGCTCGGAGCTAGTAGGCCTCCGTCGGTCTTGGACGCAACCAATTATGGGATAGACATTTGGACATTGCATAAAACTCGTGACAAAATGCAAGGTCGGTCGTGCCATTGTATTCTCGAGATAGACACGCTGTACATGCATCACATGCTGCGACTCTCATAGGAACACCTTCACCACTTGCAACTCAATCCCAGGACAAGATGGCCAAACTGTCTGACGAACAGTGAACTGGCATTCCGAACACCGAGACTATGCTTTTAAAGCGGCTAATCACATGGATCGTTATTGAAGATTTTATGTGGCCAATTCACCACTTTCTGCGATATTATTAGAGCATAGTGATTTGTTGTATACTTGGTCGCTGAGTTTTGTTGTATTCCTATCCGACATTATTGTGAGCAACCATGGAAACGTGCTTAATATCGCTCCGTCGATGTCCAACACGCCAGCCGTGGTCGCCTATGACAAGCCAGTTGACGTCACACCCACTGTGAATGTTGCAAGTATCATATCCTTTATCCATCCGTCTTATATGACGCTGTTACCCCAGAACATGTCAGACCTTTCGAAAAAGCAGGCCCTCGTAAAAGAAATACTCGCACTAGAAAACCTGGGCGGACAAGGATACTAACAGATACTCCTGAAAAGAGGCAACTGCAAATTGATCACGAACGAAGAAACATAAAACCATCGATAGGTAAAGGGGAGGTAACACCAACTGTTGCCAGGGCTCTCGTGAGAAAAGCAAGGGCTAGAATCCAGCGAGCACCTGACACCGCCTCCTCAGAAGAAGAGCAATGGCCATGCATAATCTATTGTGTGCCATTCGACAACAGTCGTCCTGGTGAGAAGTGTATACTGTATAGTTTGCAAGAAGTGGGCCCACCAAGAGTGCACTATGGGGGGGGGGGCAGATAATGTGTATGCCACAACTGTGAATGTTTGCAAGAAGTGGGCCCACCAAGAGTGCTGTATGGGGGACAGATACTTTGTATGTCACAACTGTGAATCGGAGTGAACGCTAAAGTTGCCGTTTTCGTTAAGCAAATGAACTAAAGGGACATACGCTTTGTATGCCCCCAATGCCACAATTGTGACTCGCAGTGAACGTTGCCGTATTAGTTTAGCAAATCGTGTGGCCAACAGCCCAAAATTGGGTAGTTATCCTATATAACCTACATTAGTTACCAGCTAGATTAGTTAAAGTGTCGTGGCTGATGTTAATGCATGCTAGACAATAAAAGAGCGTTTTGTTAGATTTATTTGTGATGATCAGAGTTCTTCTTTATTATATATTATATATTCACCTGATATAAATGTGCAGACCCGGTCCGCCAACGAGTATTTCAACAAGTCCCATGCCTAGTTTCAACTAGTCCCGTACACGGGATTAGTTGTATTAATAAAAATAATTAATTAATATATATTTAAGATGGAATGCTAAAGGTCATGCTGCGTTCTGAATTGCTTGGTAATATTTTGTTCATCGAAGTCATTACCTTAATGTTGCAAAATAAGAAGTACGTGTTCACGAACATAAAATAATTGATGGATACTTAATATTTTTAATACATGTTTTGCTTAATTATTTAATTTGACTTTGTTTACTTATTTCCAGTATTCGCGAGTGTGGTATCACAGGAAGAGAGGCAGAACACCTCATCTATGCAACTAGTCAGTTGCACCAGCTGAAATATCTGAGGTATTATTCTTGAAAACTGACATGCAGTGATATACGTAATTCTGTTCTACTAAATTTAACATAATTAATTTAGACAACCAAAACATATTTGCCTTTGGTATTAATTCAGTCAAAAAAATAAAATAGTTATATGATCCTTCTGGATATATGTACGTAATTCAATTTCGTGATTCTTTTGATGACTTACATAATACATTTAAATTATTTTCAGTGGAAACAAATCGCTGCGACGTCAAATCGACGTTTCTATAACAATGTTGAAACCTGAGCGTTCTTTCACAGCCAGGCATCGCGTATCTTCATTATATTAGTTTTCTGTTATAAAGTTGCTGTAGTTATGTTTGTTTGAACAAATCAGTATTGGGTAAGTTGTGTGGGATATTACTGTGTTGATTCAGATAAATAGTTAACTTCATTGTATCGTAGTAACTTACAGATGTGACGTTTTTTAGGCTTGACCGTAACCCCCTCGGCCCGGCTGGGATGATGGCCCTCGTTGACTGTACGGTCAAGTTGACCAACTTGGAGTTACTGGGGTATGGTGATTACATTGAAGTGATAACGTCTGATGTCATACATGATTAACTACAACCAAATTGTTATTGCGGCACAATTTATAAACACATATTGGAATGTTGTCATCAAACTATTATGTGTGACATTGTTTTGTGGTGAAAGTGGGTGTTGATATGATGTGTCTTGACGACGTTGATTAAACGTGAGTGCCATCCTTTTGTTGACCTGCGAGTGTTGGACGTTAACTAAACAGTTGTGTTTGTGTTTCAACAGCCTTGCAGTGTGTCGACTGACTGACGATGACGTCTCGATGCTGCCCACAGCGCTGCCCAAGTTATCAAAACTGAAGCGGCTATGGTGAGTAGAAGTACAATACCCGGTACATACAATCACGCACGTATGCATGTACGCAAGCACAATGACGTCATACACATTTGCATGTGTAGGCCCTATAATAATCATGATACAAGAAATACCCACAGTTGACACTTTCAGTGATGTTAAATGTTAATTCACGCGCACTGTGATTCTTTCACTTGTCACGTGGTTGTACAATATACAAATGTCACATGATGTACTGTTCTGGTGACAGGTTAAGCCACAACAACATCGGCGACGTCGGCGCCCTCGAAATAACTGAAGTCGCCTTCACCCTGCCGGACCTTGAGTTACTCGGGTAGGATATTAAGTTGCCTTTATAAAACACAGTCGTTCTCCTAAACCCAGGTAATTACCCTGCTCCATATTTCATGCAACTGTACCAACCCACCAATGACAGTCCCCTCCAGGGTTTCTGTCATAAAATGTCGCCTGATACAAAAGTGGCAACATTGATTTTTTTCACATTTTCTGTCACTTCAGGAAAGTTCTTTGTAGAAAACGTGTCAAACTGTCGCCGTGTCCTATGTCACCTAATGTCACCGGGTAAAGTGTGTTCTGTCTCCAACATATTTTTATTGTTAACAATAATGTAATAGTTGATCAATTATCGGGTAATTAATTTTAAATTTGTTTGATCAGTTTAAAATCATTAAATTAACTTTGCGAGTGACGTGACACAGTTTTCACACAAAAATCTCCACGGATTGCAACAAACACTTCTAAACAGAAGGTCAAATGACCGAGTCTGAGACACATTAACAACCCTTTTCACTTGGAGAACTGGGGTGTTTAGAGCTTACCCGGAGGGTGACATTACGTAACACTCATTAATTCATTCAGTCACTAACAACTTGTTACAAAGTTGCAAGTTGACAAAAATATATGCGTTGAGGACTATTTCAAAATAAACTTGCAACATTGTGTTATAAATAGGTCAAGGGCTCGCTCAAAAGTCGTGAACACAACAGTGTTTTCATAATTATATAATTATGATTAATAATTGGTAATCAGTTAATAAATGCGTCCCGTCACAAAATATAAATGTTTTATTAAATGTGCCGGGATTCAATTGTATTCAATCACAATGACGAATATTATTAAAACATTAATATTAGTTAGTGTGTTATATTAATGTGTCATCCTGGTCCAGATTGTTTTATTCAATCACTGGCCTTAATACCAGGTATTACAATGTTACGAGTTTACTCTAAATGTGTTCATCCCTATAACAAATGGGCCAATGGTTGGCTAAAAAAAATGCATTAAAATGGTGGTGTGGTTTGTTCTATTTTATAAACAATCTGACGAGCATTTAGCTGTTCCTTATACAAAACATTTTACCATTGAGCACTGAAATGTGACGCCATGTTGGCATGACAACCTGTTCTAACTTGTTCTTAACAAACATAGATTCACACTTGTAGCTTTCACCACTTCCCAAAGATGAAAGTGACTTTTTGTCGAGAAATAAATGTAAGCAGTTTGATCGCAATTTTCGCGCTATATGTATATATATATATATATATATATATATATATATATATATATATATATATATATATATATATATATATATATATATGTATGTTTTTGCGAAGCAAACCCTGTCAAGGATGATGACGTATGACGTTATCACTTCAGCTTTCTATTAGATCTAGTCTAGCAGATTTATATAATATCAAATGTTCTGGAATTGTATTGCAATAATTACATAAATAAACCACATAGCTGGTTGACATTATTGCTTGCAGGATTGAACAGTGCATCTAATGTGGACATGTGACCCTCATTTTGCTATTCATGATACCATGTGGGTAAGGCGACGGTTTTTGTTTTTTCGGTTTACGGATCCGCCGACCACATTTTGGTGAATTAAAAAAAAGCGGTTTATTGTTTTTGAATGTCCCGCCGACATTCTCACACGACTTTTTTTTACAAATAATCTATTATAATAATAATCTATAAAAAACAAATATAATGTCTCAAAAACGAAATGTTCACAAAAATCGAATGGCAGAGAAGCATTGCGACACCGAAAATATATTCACAACGAAGGGGAACGCCTTTCACGGTAGCGTTGTACCGCATTACTACGCAGACAACTCATTGTTCTTAGACTGTTAATACAAAATACAAATGATCAGTCTCGTGCAAAATTGGTGTAAATAATGTTCTGTAAGAAAAATAATAGTCATGAAAATTTCAAAACGAAATAAAGACGGACTATTTCCAGGCGTAGCCGTAGGCCCTGGGCTGTAGTAAAATTGTAACGTGTTGCCGACATGTTGCTACGATGTTCGAACCAGCTATATTCTTTCGCCGTGAAAAAGGAACATATCGTATGGTTACTGTGATTCCAGTACACATCAGTATTTTATCTATCTATCTAAATCTAAGCGCTAACGTAGTTTATTGTGCCTTTGACGCTAATGGAAATGGCAACGTGTATGTGACCTGGTGACCCCGCCTGATTGCGGCGGCAAATTAAGGGGACGTGTCAATATTACAAATGGCCATTTTTTTCAACAATACGTAAAACGCCAGTGAAAAACTGTAAATTTCGGCACAAAAACAAACGTTTGTTGAGATTGCGTTTTTTTTAATAACCAGGAAATGATGTTTAATTTCTTATTTTAGAAAAAACTACAATACTTACGACGTTGCAATTTGGCGAGAGTTGGGAATGCTTCTTACATGTGAGCAACATAATACGATATTGAATTACGATTGGTGAAGGGGTTGTATAAAAAATAAATGGGCACTTTAAGTTGTCATTCAACTTGCTTAATTCAGTCACGGTGGTGTAGCAGACGTAATTCGTTTATGTTAACCAAAATATATCTTAAAGTTATCAGTGACACTATCATACTTATATGTGTGTCATTCATTTCTTTGGGGATTTTCTCTAAACGAAATAATTTCGCATTTTGGGGCTATTTTATTACATATACAAAACGTAAAAAATAATTGTAACATAACCAAATAAATGAAAAACTGCAAATGTTATTAATTGATCAGACACTTGATTAGCATCAGCAGTAAAATAGTGGGAAAGTTCTCGTGTTTTGCGTTTTATTTAATATCTAATTTAACATGGACCACATTTTTCATGAATCAGTCTTACATGCATTAAAACGTGAGGCATATAATACTTTTTTGGCATATCTTATAATTGTTTTTAAAATTTAATGTTATAATCATTTATTTTTAATGATAAATTATCCTGTGATTCATGTTATATTATTAGGAGTTGTTTATAAAGGTTGTCCCGATATTTTATGGAACGTAGGATACCTAGAGTAATCCATTTGGATTGCTTATGTTTGTGTGTGTTAATTGTTTTTACAACTATAGGAAAATATTGATTTTTTATTTATCAAACATATTACATAAACTATAAAGATTTGCACTTGGGATAGCATTAGGATCTTTATTTAGTTTGTTAGGCAAGTCTTGCCTTATTAAGTCACTTAACATGTTTTCATTAAGTCAAGTATATGCTTTGTTATTTGTATGTACTTAGGCGGCGGTTCAAAATGTAAAATAGGGTTGAGACATATAAAATAAGGTTGGTGATCAGAAACCTTTTTAATATAATACCAGACATGGAATTTAAAGTGGAAGAAGAAAGTCTACAAAAGAAGTTAATGTTCCATTTTGATTCGAAAATCTGGTACAACTTTCTCATTTACTTTATAAGATCAATATTATAGTATCCAGCAATTATTAATTCATTGTTACAGTTTTCAAGCGATGCTAAAATAATAGTAAATTCAATTCGTCAATGAATTTATTGTATTCAATATTAGTTTTATTTGGAGGTCTGTAGACATTTCCAAGTATTGTATTTTTAAGGCAATTCCCAGGAATCTGTTCCTGTATGTGTATTTTTTATATTATATTTATTTTTTTCATTTAGATAAATTATCAAACCTCCCTTATTACTACACGTGTTGCCTTGTCAGATGCAATAATAATTACTCAAGTGAAAAAGAGATATAACATTATTTTTTGTTAACCAACTTTCTTGAAATCACATGGCGCTAATTTGAAAGCCATTTGTTTCTAAATCTTTTTAAAATAAGTTCAGCTCATAAAATTTTGCATTGATACTCTCTATATTAGTGCTGGGAATAGTGAAATAGTTTTTTTTAAACCAGGAGATCATTCAGTTTGTCGTTTTCAGTATATGGCGAATGACGAATTACTTTTAAATTGTCATGATCATCATTATATTCGCCCAACCTTCTAATTTTACACAAGGAGTTGGCTTCAAAACCACCATAATTCACAAGAATACTATTATCCAATGTCATTAAAAGTTAGTGTCATAGTATAATAGTTACAGCTGTTATTACTAAACAAGTGAAACCGATAATCTTATCCTATGCAATGGCTTAAATTTTATTTGTTTTATAAACGAAACTAAAGTACAACATAAGTGAACACATGTTAGTGGAAGCATTACCGTCTAAGATTGTTTACATTTCACAATTCTATTGAACCTGATATCAGTAGGAGAATGCATAGGATGGCATCACATAAAAAGAAAACGAAAATATATGAATATTGTTTTAACCATGTTCGTTTTGAAATGGCTCCGAGATGGGAGTTTTATTTTAACATAATTTCTGCATTAGGCAATTGCGGAGTATATCGTGATTAATGGCATATTTAGATGCATTGTAGAATGAAATCAGGTGTGCAATCAAATCAAATAATAATAATAATAATAAATTATATACTAATTGTAATAATAATAAATTGTATAAACATACGCATATAATGCATGTGCGATGTGCATTTCCATATGGTATAGTTCATCTGAACTATTTATACAGAGTTATGCAGAAAATAGTAATTATGATTTTGTATGTCATTCTCACTTTACAAACTTACATTCTTACATGAACATATAACTAATGTGTTTTTCATATATCATATTACAATTAATTTACATATAAATACGTGTTGCACATATATACATTTGCTTTTCCATATAGTATAGTTCATCTGAACCATGTATATTAGGTTAAAAAATATGATTTAGTACATCCTTCTTGCTGTACATTACGTCATTACATGTAAATATGTAGTGTCCCTTTTCATATGCACCAGTGGCCATTAACATGCAGCGTAAAACGGTATTTGCGTACCCTTCGTAGTCGCTGAACGGTGTTACACAGAAATCATTACACAGTAGGACCTATCTACTTCGAGGCGGGCACCGCAGTGGAAACAACAACAGACCATCCCTCGTGTCACTTGCGAACGTCGGTCAGAAATGTTACTGCGGCGCACGTTTCAACGGATTCTGTAATTGGGTCTTTAATATTGGTCTAAGTTTGAGTTTGTTGTGATAAGGGCAATCTTGTTTTGGAGATCTTTCACAAGGATCTTACCATTGTAAATCCAGGTATCCGTAAGTTTGCCCTTTTCCCGCAGAGTTCTGGCGTGGAACGCGAACTCAGAACGCCGAGCCGTTAAATCCTCGTTGATGAAAACACGGCAGGTGTTTCCCTTCAGTTTTCTGCGCATCCGGATTATTGCTTCCCGGCGAAGCTCGCTGTGAAACTTCACAAGTATGCTGCGTTTGTTTGGCGTTCTTCCCATACGATGGCACCGCACTATTTCTTTAGTTTCAAGCGGGGGCGTAAGGCCGATCGGGTTGTTTACGATGTCCATGGTTGTTGCCTCAATATCATCCCCGTTTGCGGTATCTGGGATTACTTGGAATTGAAGATTGGTTCTACGGGGGTATTGCTCAAAACTATCCAGATCTCTCTCCAGGCAGTTGACTTGTTGTTCTGTTTCATTTATTCCTGCATCCCTCAATTTGATACTTGCAGTTAGGTCGTCTATTTTCTTGTTCATCGAGTCAATTTTATCGGCCAACCCTTTTGGTTAAAAGATCTGTTTCATTTTCAATAACACATCCTCGTCAGACAGTAGTTCCAGTACTATTAATTGTAACTGGTCAGTATTGAGAACGTCTTCCCCTGGATTTGGTACGGATTCATCGGCATTAAAAAAGATAAAAGATACGTTTTATTACCAAGTAGCACGTACAAGGAATTCGTAGTGTTGTGACGTTAGCAAAAACATACATGCATGCACCCAATAACACGCGGACTAAATATTACATGTCCCAATCGTAATACTAAAAAAAGTTGAAAACAAACGAGAGTAATATAATAGATTGCAAAAGAAAAAAAAGAAAAAACGCGACATTGCAACTACCTGCCAGAGGCTAGACATTTATGCTGGCTCTCCGTTTAAAAATCTCAGCGCTTGAGGATAAAAGCTATTGTTGAATCGCGTCCGTTTAGTTTTATGCAACGGTAGCGCTTACCGAAGGGAAGGAGTTCAAAGAGATGGTTGGCTGGATGATATGCGTTTTATGCAATACGCTTGGATTTGCGCAAACTACGAGATCGATAAAGAAACCTGACGGACGGCATATTTAACCCGATTAGTTTAGAACCGTTCTTGACGACTGATTCAATTTGATTAATTTCATATTGGCTGGCGCAACCAAACCAGACAATAATAGAAAATGAGAAGACACTTTTAATAACTGCGCAGTAGAAACGTGTTAATATTGCTTGATATAAGCCGAATCGTTTGAGGTGTCTTAGGAAGTACATACGTTTTTGTGCTTTTTGAATGATGTCAATCGTGTTATTACACCTGGGAAGATCTTTCGAAATAGTCGAACCCAAAAATTTTACAGAGTCAGCTTGCAAGACTTCAGCACCTTCAATGAAAAGGGGGTGGATGGGTGTTTTCTTTTTGCGAAAATCGATGATCATTTCCTTCGTTTTGGATATGTTTAGTACCAGGTAGTTATTCTTACACCAGCCAACCAGTATTTGAACTTCCTTTCTATACACAAACTCGTTAGCATTGTTAACACAGCCAATTACAGTGGTGTCATCCGAGAACTTAACCACGCGAACAGATTGGTTACCAGATACACAGTCGTTTGTAAAGAGTGAAAAGGAAAGGAGAAAGCACGCAGCCTTGTGGGGCACCAGTGTTAAGAATAACAGGTTTGGAGAGAGAGTTGTTGACCTTGACAGTTTGAGGCCTGTGAAGAAGAAAGTAGAGAGCCCAGTGACAGATGGCAGGATGCACATTCAGAGATACAAGTTTTTCAAACAACTTTACAGGAATTATGGTGTTAAAGGCCGAGCTAAAGTCCACGAAAAGAATCCTCGCATAAGTACTCGGTTGTTCCAGGTGCTTCATAACATATGTAAACCTAAGGCAACTGCATCGTCCACAGATCTGTTAGTTTGATAAGCAAACTGGTGAGGATCCAACAGACCGGCCGTGGATGAGTTCAGATAACGGAGCATAATATGTTCGAAAACTTTCATCGCAACTGAGGTAAGTGCCACTGGACGGTAATCGTTCACGGCAGAGACTTTAGCCTTCTTGGGAATAGGTATAATCAAAGAGCCCAAAAACTCGGAGCCCCGCTACAACAGGTCTAGTCTCTGACGACCATATGACATTCCCGGTACCGACTACTGAATAACCTTTTTATATAATACCCACTATTTACGCACCAATTCTTTCGGATTTTAGGTTTTCATAAAATAAACCAGTGATTTGCCGAAATGGACATGAGGTGATATTCCCGAACCACCGGCGGGCGTATTAATATTGCGCAAACAGTGCCAATTTTCATGGTAGGCGCGTTTGCGACATGATCACAAGAGCTGGAGGAACTTGGTTTTGACGAGACTTGTTCAGAATATCACTGAAATGATGGCGATGGCTGTGATTTGTTTTCAATAATTTGTCATGGTCCCATTTTTTTATAATTAAGCAAAACGTTAACATGACCACCTATGCAATAATGCACTGTGATCTGTGATCTGATCACTGCAGAGAGGGTGATATTTATATAAGAACTGATTGCGTAGTGAATGTAACAGTAACGACGGCGAATGAAGCCCTATAGGTTGTTATTTGCAACCATCACATACGTAGGCCCTAGAGTGAAACACCAAACCTAATTCGTATTCTGCAACCTTTAATTAGGCTTGGCAGTAAAGTACGTATTCGCTAATCACCATGTCATTAAAGTAACGCAGAACTTCCGTTTTCGAGGAAGTCCGTCCGTACTCGTACGTAACAGTCGCCATCAGTGTCGCTAACAAAACACGAAATGGAAATATATTGACGCAGCTTTTCCGTTTCCAATACCTAGAGTCGGCGTCCGTTGAGGACTGCATTATGAAGCACTATATCTGCGTCACCTGCTTTCGTTCGCAAGGTACAACATTATACGTTCATCATCATCATCCGCAGCAGCTGCATCGTCATAATCATCATCGTCATCGTCGTCATCATCATCATCATAATCATCATTGTCGTCGACGTCATAATCCTCATCAGCAGCAGCAACAGCAGCTGCATCGTCATCATCATCATGTTATCGAGAAGAGTTCTCCACTACGCATTGAAAGTACATTAAATCTAAAGGTGTATGTGTTCGCTCATTGTCTCTCATAGCACACATTTATGCCAAGCATCACACATTTAAATTATAAATATATAAAGATGGTATCATGAAGGTTTACAATCCTGTTTTTTGCCATGTGGCATCAACATAAGAATATATTTTCTTCCCAAGGGAGGTGACAAACGAACTGGCAGTACACTGAACAATGTTGTGAATTCAAGTCAAAATGAAACATAAACATGATGGACAATAAAAAACTCAACTTTGGCTCTTACAACTGTAAGCATTTTGGTGTTGACAAGTATGTTATTTTGCAAACTTTGCTGGTGGCGTCTGATTATTTGTTGATACAAGAACACTGTATTTATAAAACACAATTTGTATAAAGATTGAAATCATTTAGCCCAAACAGAGTATGTGTAGTATCCAGCTCAATGGATGAGAGTGTGCCATTGATAGGCTACGCGGGCTGTTCAATAATTTGGTCATCCAATATTAGCTGTAAAGTGGATACAATATAGTGTATATCTAAGAGGCTATGTGCTGTGAAAGCAATAATATATAGTATCGAGTTTGCATTGTTTAATATGTATAAGCTTTGTAACAAGGGTTATGCAAATCACAATTTATTTGAATATTTAGACGTTCATAATGAAGTGAGTGATAGTTGTAACAATATTTACTTATCACGATATTTTGTATTGGGTGGTGAATTTAACATAGACTTAAAAAATAATATTCCCCAAGGCAAGAGCTCTCCGTTCATTTGTTATTAATGAACAAATATTGTTATGTATTGATGTCGAATGTTCTAATATACCTTATACATACTGCTCAAAGACCAATGGTTGTAAATCAACAATATACCATTTTATGGTAACACAGAACTTGCGTGAATCAATTATCAAATATGATTCAGTGTTTATGAACATTTATTTTTCTAATCATGTTCCATTATGTTTTGAAATGCAAATAGATGTGTCATAACATGAAACATCTGAACGTAAATGTAAAACGAATGTAGCTTGGCATAAATGTCCGGAGGACCACATTGAGAATTACAAACGTGAGCTTGATAAGTTGATATCATGTATTTATTTTAATCATGATGCTGTTAGTTGTGTTGATTACCAATGTAAAATGCACACAGGTTTTTTCTCTGATTTGTATAATACTGTTACAAATAGTTGCATTGTTGTCTCAAATATGCGTTTGCCAAAGACAGGTGCCAAGAAAGGGAGCAGCAAGGTTCTGACATATTTCGATGCAGTGTGGTACGCCACATAATGGTGAAGTAGCCGATATCGTGAGGCGTACTCCAGCCAGGTATCACTACGCTGTGAGATATGTAATAAAGGAAGAAACAATGATAACAAGCAATAGAATGGCTGAAGCTAATAGTGAAGGTAATTATCTTAACCTATGGAAAGAGGTGTATAGTTTGAAAAAATCTTGTCATTTTCTGCCTAATGTTATTGGTGGTCATATAGGATCAGACGATATTGCTGACTTATTCTCCTCAAAGTTTGAACAATTGTACAATTCAATTGGATTAGATGAAGATCATATGCACTTATTAAAAAGAAGAGTTGACAATGCTTGTATTAATATGTGTATGCATGAAAATTATGATAATGACGAAGGTCACAACTGCCATCAGAAGAATGGTATTGATATTGATGATCTGAAGAAATCTGTAAATTGCATGAAACATGGTAAAACAGAAGACAATGGTATATTTTCTACCCATATTATACATGGTACTGAAACACTGTTTAAAGCATTAACCTTGCTCTACAATGGCTTTCTTATTCATGGTGCTTCCCCAAGTGAGTTACTGATAGGTACTACAGTGCCACTTCAGAAAGATAAAAGAAAGGTGCATCATAGTTTTGATAACTATAGGGCGTTGACCTCGGGCAACATCATTGGCAAGCTTTATTATGCCATTATAATCAAACAACAAACTGGAGTTTTTGACTAGTCAGATTTACAATTTGGGTTTAAAGATGGCTTATCTACAACAATATGTAATTTTATGGTAAAAGAAACTATTTCGTATTATGTAAATAATGGTAGTACTGTACATGGTTTATTACTTGATGCTTATAAAGCATTCGATAGTGTAAATTATTATATGTAAGTTAAAAATTTAATTGATAAGGGTATGTGCTCATTAGCTGTAAGACTTTTACTTCACATGTAAACACACCAGAAATTACAAGTTAAATGGAATGTCGTAATGTCAAACCAATTCAGTGTTAAGAATGGGGTTCGCCAAGGAGGTGTTATGTCTCCACTTCTATTTGGAGTACATATGGATGGGCTGTTGGATGAATTAAAAGACCTTGGTGCTGGCTGTTTTATTGGGCAACATTTCTGCGGAGCTGCAGGATATGTAGATTACATTACACTACTATGTCCGACTAGTTCTGGTTTGCGAAAACGTATTGTGGTGTGTGAGAAATATGCCAAACTACATCTTGTGTTGTTTAAAGGGTCAAAAAGCAAAATGTTGGTGTGCAACAAGAAGGATGCTGATCCGCATTTTTAAACAAATGGTACGGATGTTTCTACATGTGAGAAAACAATACATCTGGGAAATATACTTTGCACAACTGATAAACATGAAATGGTGTTTGATGGTATCAAGCAATTTAACTGTAGTGTAAATATATTTATGTCTGAGTTTGGTTCACATCAAACTGTCGTCAAAAACAAATTGTGTCATCAGTATTGTTGTGCACTGTACGGATCTCAACTATGGCCACTGTGGCATAACAGTGTTAATAAGATGTGCATACAGTGGCGTAATGCTTTGTGTATAGTATGGAAGCTACCATATGGTTCACACGGAGATTTAGTACCATTCGTTGCTGAATGTATACCTTTATATGTTGCTTTGGTATATATGTTTACAGAACATTAGCCTAGTCGCCAGATAACATGGCTGTTAATTATATAGCAAATACAATGACAGTTATTTAAAGGTCCATTATGGGCAAAAATGTAAACATGTTATGTCCAAATATAACATAAGCCACCATGAACTGTTGTATATGCCTATGCATGTTATTAAGCATAAATATAAAGAAATGTGGAATATCAATGCCAATGCTACATACTATGATAATGCAAATATTATTTGTGAATTGGTGGAAATGAAAGACTGTAAAAATGACGCTGTCTTAAATAAGTAAGAATGTAATGCTGTGATTTCATGCCTCAGCACAATATAATTTGTTTCTAGTTGCTGTTTCTAACTTAAGATTTGTTTAATATATACATGTTTGTGGATCTTGAGTCCGAATAAATATGATAATAATAATAACACTGATAATGACGACGTAACTGTGGGATGATGCATCCGCCAATTCATACAATCTAGACGTAGGAGTTTCCATCTCGTAGACCACTTGCCCGCTCAGGGAAATGAGTCTGATATGGCCATGTATTATTTGTATATAGCTGATGGTTGGAATAGTGGGTGTTGGAACAAGTCCACACGCCCTTGGCTTCGGTCACTTCTGTGGCTACACACCTCTGGGGTCCCATATGATTAGATATCCATATATTCAACTGGGGTCACAAGGAGCCCAGTATGCATTGTGTACCACGTGGGGTTTATCTATTGAACAATTATGTACCAGCAGACATAGGCACTTCGCCTTTTACTCCACGGTGTTTTATGGCGGCTGTATATGAAAGGGAAAGTACGAAACAAATGCTACAAATTCCCCGTTACACTACAATATTAGAAACATCACGTAGACCTGTGTAAGAAATAACGTACGTGTTTATGCAGTATGTTATCCAGTATAACTGCTCAATGCGTTTTACATTTTACCCCTGGCGGATCTGTTCAGCGCCACTTCGACTTCTCTGTGAAATATGCAAACACGATGCAATTACTGCGCAAATACAATTCGTTCACATATCCACCTCTGTCTGTAGCCAGGTGCTCATTTATACATATGAGCGAACTGTGGCAACGTGTGGTGAACGAAATTGCGAACTCTTTTTAGTCCTGGTGGCATCCTGTTTTGTAATAATTTTTGATGATTGTCGTTTCTCTATCCTCGACTATTTCTCATAAACCTTAATTATAATGTTGCCACACGGAAGTTGAGTAGAATGATTGGGGATGGAAACGGTCTCTTACTCGTGCGCGCACACTCGCGCGCGCACGCATGCGCGCACGCACGCACATACACGATACACTCGAACCGTGACTCACTGTTCGAGTATGTTTGGGTATTCGAGTATGTTTGTGTATTCGAGTATGTTTGGGTATTCGAGTATGTTTGTGTATTCGATAATGTTTGGGTATTCGAGTATGTTTGGGTATTCGAGTATGTTTGGGTATTCGAGTAGGTTTGCGCTCGACACTGCGAGGATGCATCGCTTTGTGTAATCACGACTTAACTCGAACACATGTTGTACTTCTAACACTTTGCATAGAGTCGGTCTATACTTATCTAACCTGCGTACTCCACTGCGATTATGATACTGACTTCTTTCGCGATACTAATACATTTGGCTGTCGATGTCTCCCTATTATACGTAGTTAATTAGAAAGCTCGAGAAGAGAAGTCACACAGTGTGATTGTTCGCTGGTACTTGTTCCCAGCTACATTGTCCACTCCGTGTGCACGAGTTACCGCATCTAGGCGTGTGCACGAGTTACCGCATCTATGCGTGTGCACGAGTTACCGCAGCTATGCCATTATTCTGGCAAACGAATTAGTTGTGGATTTGTAAACACCTGTGTGGATCCAAACTACTTAAAGTGAAACAAAAGTCGTGGTTCTAGGGCAATGCTCCTAAAAGGGATAACAACAACTAATAATTAGCAACTACAATTAGTGCTTTGCAAAGAAAAACTCTTGCTTCATACACATCATCTTAATTTCGTGACAGCGCCATACAGTTAGATAACACTACGTCACGAGTGACGATTACGTGTAGTCAGACAATACTCTTTCTCTCCAAATGAAAATTTATTTGTGAAAATCTAGTCATATTCTTGCCAAAATACTATGACGATGTTTACATCTAAACTGAACTAATGCAACATATGTCGGCCTTTGTTTACTAAACTTACCAGGAAGGCATTTAATGCGTCTCACCGGAAGTCGATTTCTTAGGACTGCCAGGCACTTATGGACTACGTGGTCAACATCTTATTCCCCAGGTAAACACAGATTTGAACATAACCTTCCACTTTTAGAAACATTCTGAGAAAACGGCTAGCGTGATATTCTTGACTGTAATTGCAATTTTTAAAGCGATATTTCAACAGTTTAATTTAGTATCGCGTTTGTCTCGTAGATAGTTAGATAATATATGCATTGGTTGTTTAATGGCATCATAAACAGAATTGCCCTTCGACTCGGTTACATCAAATGGTAATGATAACAATGGCAATATCCGACCAGGCAACTGATTTTAGATCATTCGGTAGATGGCAGCACATTCTCTCCGACAGTGGCGCTACTTGGCATGTCACCACTGTCATGAATTTAAAATAAATTCAAAATGAACCATTTTCTTAGTGATATAAACGCTTGGCAGGCAGGGGTGAGTGAGTGAGTGAGGGAGGGAAGGCGGGAGGGAGTGAACTACTTTTTGTTATTTTGTCCAATGTTCTCCTGGCACGATCAAGCGTGCGTATTAATCCTCAAGCCTATTTCCCCGTAATTCCGGCCAAACGCCAGGGTTTGTAAGAACACAGATAACAAACTGGTTTAGATATATATATATATATATATATATATATATATATATATATATATATATATATATATATATATATATATATATATATATATATATATATATATATATATATATATATATATATATATATATATATATATATATATATATATATATATATATATATATATATTAGATATATGACACTGTCGAGTGTTTTGTTACGTGTACAAGTAGATCCATCGATTCCAACGATTTATTCCAGCTAGGCAACTACACACATTGTAACACGTCCAATGCTTAACGATGAAACGTCCCACAAATGAATTAAGTAGATGAATACCATTATTATACAATTTAAACTTTATAACACGCCCAACATATTTCTTGGTATGTTCTAGGATCCTATCTATTTAAAACAACTCGCATAGACTAATTTAATTGATGTTACTGTAACGCTGACTCGGTAACAGAGGATACCCGAAATAACCTGTGGTGCATGATACTAATATTATTGTGAAGACAGAGACAACGGAATTATTATTTCATCAAATAACACATCGTACAAATAATAACGGTTAATAATATTAAACAGAAATCACACAGCTAGCGTCGGAACGCAACACTCGGCAGTTCTAACGTTTGAATAACTACGACTACAACACTAGTGGAAGTTGGCATAGATCTATACGCCAATGTTTCAATAAATTGTATTGTTCATTTTACTTAAATGACGTCGGCCACTCATTCATTTACATACATCACGATATGTAATTTTAATTGACGACACTTTTATACACTACGGTTATAATTCGTATTATCATAACTTCTATAACACCACACATCCATATGGTGGAACAGCGGTCGACATTCGAAGGTTCGCCATCTGGCGATTAACAGTAGAACCAAGTACAGACTCACATTCCCACAAGCAGCGCTACTCAGCTTATCCCCACCGCCACAACTTGATAATAAATTGAAATAGACAGTTTTTATACTGTAATTCAGGGGCCTGGTGATACCATCAAAAGATGAAAAGTGGCCCAAAGCATAAACTTAGCAACATTGCACTGAAAAAGTGATAACAAAAACAAGGATGTGTCAATAAAAAAAATAAAAAAAAATAAAAATATGATTTATCTGATTTACCCAAACTTTACGACAGTTGCGGAGTGGTATAAACGTTTGGTTGACTGGACATCTCCATTGTTGTGTTTTGGACTTGCTACGTTATTGCAACTGAGCCCTTGTTAATACGTAACATTATTTAAAAACAAAACGACCGTTATTGTTTTTCTAGACACATTTTCAATACTATCCATACTTGTATGGAATTGAAATTGAGAGATTTATATAAAAAATAGGAGTGAACTAAATCTAATTAAGATATGCATAAACTGCTCATCAAATGTAAGTTTAAAAAAGGTAAAATTGTATACATTGAGATCCGGACACCAAATATCCTGAAAAACTGTCAAATGGAATTAGCTTTCTGTCGCTCCTGAAATCTTTCAGAAATCGACATAAATGTTTGACACAATAATATAATTATGTGGTCACCCTATGCCGTGATCAGTTCAACGTAGACACAAACACTATTCACATCACATTTATTTACTCCAAGGCATGCTAATTTATGCACTAGGGCAGCATACATTTGCCAGCAGTTGTTCGTTGACTTTTAGGCAAACTTCCGCATACATTAAGCCCTAGGTTCAACGAGAAACACGGCGGAGTGACTGATAGTTTTACGATTGCGACAATTTGTTTTTGATAGCTTGACGGGACTGATATGGTTGCTAGGTAAAACGTCACGTGACGGTTATGTCAATTGCTGATACACCGTACGTTAGTATCGTCACGCTGACGTCACACGTATACGACAATCATTGAAACACAGTGGAACTACATTTTTATGACGTCAAGCTTACACGATAATAACTGGTGCAAAGCGGTAGAGACAGGTTGAACGTGTTTCCCTGTCGAGGCATAGTTACTAAGACCACAGTCAGACCTTAGTCGTTTCACGCTATCGTGGCATATGCTGGTACTCCATTTTACTTAAATCAAAAATTTTATTTATTGTATGTTCGTTGTGTGACATTGTTACGGCAGCTGTTGAGACTGTGCAATCAACGCGGGACGTGGGTCGTATGTTTTTAATTGACAGTTGGTGTGGCCGGTGTTACTGGGAGGCCCAGCGGGAGAGACGGATGCACGGTCGATGGCCGGACGCAGTAGAAGATGCTTAGAAACGATTTGCGGAACTCAGCGTTGTAGATGAGGTAGATAACGATGTTGTAGGACGTGCTGAAGACGGCCAGAGTCAGTTGAATCAAGACGAACCCACTGGCCGCTTCGGCACTGCTGGACTGGCCGGTCAGTTTCTACAGGAACAAAACAAATATGTCTTCGATTGATAAGAGTAACGTTCAGTAACACGTGCACGTGTGCATGTACTCGTGCATATAAGCACGCACGCACACACACACACACACACACACACACACACACACACACACACACACACACACACACACACACACACACACACCAGCGTGAACCGTTCCAATGAAACAACACTGACTTATGAATGTAGTGCCACTGTTGATGTGTACTTGCACCAAACTATTGATAACGCTAATTGTCATTGTCAGCGTGGTTGTTTTTAAATTGTTCACTTTTGTCATAACACAAAGATCATCCGCTACAATACATCTAGCAAAAAAAAGAAGACAATAACAGACAAACAAGAACATACAGCACCAACAAGGAGGACGAAGTAGGGCAGCCAGGCGAAGGAGAAGAGAACTGCGATGATGAACAACATATTTATAATCCTCTTCCGATTGTGCGACACGAATGATGACGTCAGACCACCTGTCGTCTGATGTGCTTGCCGTTTGATGAACGTGACAAGACGGTAGTAGCGACTGAAGATGAGTGCCTGAGGTATCATGTACGATGCGCATAGGATAAACCCACCGTTCATCATGTTAAAAACGTCAGACTTGGGCTTACATAACATCTGTAACGTCACCGCAGTGGTGTTGCTGACATCTGTTGACGTAATTGGCTCGAGTTGGACGGAATAATCGACAAATGTCGGCGTGGCCACCAGGGCTGACAATGTCCATATTCCACCAATGATCTCCAACGCCCTCTTGCGGTACATGGTATGCGTAGGACCCAAAACGATTGTCCTGAAACAAGGACTATGTTGACGCTCGCGTTCTTTTGTTTCACCCCATAGCAATATCCAATATTTGCTTACGTTCACATTTTACACGCTGCTATTGCTCTACTAGGGCTAGAGTAACTAGTGAAATGAAGTTAATATTGTATATTTTCAAATAACTTAATTTAATTTAATTTGTATTTCGAAAGTTAACTAGTTACGTTGAGTTAACTAATTAAGTTTACTGATAAGTTTTCCAGATGTATTAATGACCTTGTGATCGACATGATCGGCATTTGAAATCTGATATATATATATATATATATATATAATATATATATATATATATATATATATATATATATATATATATATATATATATATATATATATATATATATATATATATATATATATATATATATATATATATATATATATATATATATATATATATATATATATATATATATATATATATATATATATATGATTTAGTTTACCTAAGGACAAGGCAAAACTCATATATAAATTCATCAGATTAATTTCAAGCCCATGTGCATAAGATGGATGTTTCTCCTCAAATTCTATTGAAAACTTTAGCAACAAAGTAATGTTTAGGTATATACTGCTGTCTCGCTCTGAAATATTTGTATTACAATGATGTGATGAAATCATCATATCTTTACACTTCCTCCGAACAATGTATATCTTAGATGATATGTGCGCCACCTACCGGTAGCGTTCCTCAGCCAGGGCCACCATGCTGTAGATGGAGCAAGTGATGCTTAAGACGGGCAGACAATTGTCCAGCTTGCAATGGATCTCGGCTGAAACCACCAGTGTCAGCGTTATTACGTGGCAGCAGGCAAACAACAGCGCCTAACGACAATAGGTGGACATAATTGATACAGCAACAACAACGACAATGATAACAACAACAACAACAACACCAACTAACCATCGTCACTACCACCATCATCTTCATTACATCGCACCCAACAACCGCAACAACAACACCTCTTAAAATGTAATAGGTAAAAAACACAATAATAATAATAATAATAGTAATAATAGTAATAGTAAGATTAACAACTAACCAGAATGGATAGGTATGATATAATGAACAGGGACGCACAAAAGCCATTATTAGACCGAGAGTCGTAGGAGTTATGATAGAATTCACATAACAATCAGAAAAAAATACAAACTCCAGGTATCTAGAGGGTATCCTATGAAACAAGATAGTCCAGTAGAAGCATCACAAAACAACATGTTCATAGCTGTGAACCCGTGAAGGGTACATAGGCGTCAAACATTTTCCAGTACAGTGGCCGTTATCCGCGAAGCCCCAGCATAGGAACTTCAGTTGCTCAGTTGTTGACCAATCTCCTACCGTGTTTCACATAGTATTCGGTACATGGCGGCTATTACCGGTACAAATAACTGAGGCCTTTGCTTGCGGAACAAACAAATAGATTATGTGTCTCATTTTCGGAAAATAAGGAATATATGTTTAATACTAAAAAGATGGCGCCGGTGTATGGCGACACGTTGTGGCGATGCGTGATTGTATGTGTGATTTCACTTGCTGTTTTGGCGGCTAGTACAGCTACCATGCACAGGTATGAGCGTGAACATTTGCTGAATATTCTGGATTCAATGCATAAGGACTATCGACCTAACTTTGCCTCTGAGAACGTTTTACCCGTCATCAATTCTACTCGACCTACTTCTGAAATCCACCACGCCACGCTTCATTGCGCTCGCAAACGGGGCAGACGAGGCGGGGCACTGTGCAAATTTCGTCGGCGCGGTTCTAGACCACCACTTCCTGCTATTGTTCTCGCTAACGTGCGCTCGCTCAAGAACAAAACAGACGAACTGTTCCACCTATTGTCTTTCAAACGTGAATTCAAGGACTCTACCATTTTGTGCTTTACTGAGACATGACTTGACCCACTGACACCTGACGCTGCCGTTACCCCACCGAGCCACATTTTGCTTAGAGCCGACAGATCAAGCGAACTGTCGGGCAAAGAAAGGGGTGGTTGAATATGCTTCCTTGTCAATCATCGGTGGTGCAATGACTCAACTATTGTGTCCTCTTACTGTTCTCCTGAACTTAAATCACACACAGTTAACTGCAAACCGTTCTACTCGCCGAGGGAATTCTCCAGTGTTGTTTTAATGGGTGTTTACCTTCCGCCCGACGCGAACGTAACCAGTGCAATTAACCAGTTGACTACCCGCGTGTTGGCAGCAGAAACAACCTACCCTGATAGTGTCATCATCATCCTGGGTGACTTCAATCACACTAATCTGAAGAAAGTTCTACCCCGATACAAACAGCATGTTACTTGCTCCACTCGTAACAATAAAACTCTGGACCACTGCTACACCATCTTCAAGGACGCTTACCGGGCCACCACCAGGGCTCCGTTGGGTGAGTCAGATCACGCTACAGTCGTATTGATTCCTACATACCGTCAGAAGTTTAAAACAATAAAACCGATAACCAAGACATTGAGAAAGCGGACTGACGACTCAACGATTGCTTTGAAAGCTTGCCTTGAGAGCACGGACTGGCAAATGTTTAAAGATTCCTGCCACGACCTCGACACGTACACTGACAAAGTTACTGCCTGCATCAGCTGGTGTGAAGAAACCTGCTACGAGAGTAAGTTAGTTACAGTATATGGCAACGACAAGCCATGGTTTACCAGGGACATTAAACAGAAGCTAGCCATGAAAAACTCAGCGTTCATTAGGGGAAACAGGGAAGAATTTCGGAGAGTCAAGTACGCAGTGCGCAAGGCGGTTAGTTCGGCCAAATACAAATACAAACGCAAACTTGAAAACCAATTTGCTTCCAACAACACCAGATCTGTATGGCAAGGGTTACGTCAAATTACACAGTATAAACCAAGCGCTTCAGCCATTTACAACGCCGATCCGTCCTTCCCCGACCAACTAAACGACTTCTACAGCAGATTTGACAAGTTAAACACATCGCCGGAACAGCGCCCCCTACCCACAGACACTCCGCTGTCGCCGCCTTTCACCGTTAACGTTGCTGACGTGCGGACATTGTTCAAGCGACTGATTACGCGCAAGGCTTCCGGTCCTGATAACATCTCATCATATACATTCAAGAATTGTGCCGATCAGCTTGCTCCAGTATTCGCTGACATCTACAATTCATCTTTACAACAGTGCATAGTTCCAATGTGTTTTAAAACTTCTGTGATTATACCTATTCCCAAGAAGGCTAAAGTATCTAGCATGAACGATTACCGTCCAGTGGCATTTATCTCAGTTGCGATGAAAGTTTTCGAACATATTATGCTCCTTTATCTGAAATCTTCCACGGCCGGTCTATTGGATCCTCACCAGTTTGCTTATCAAACTAACAGATCTGTGGACGATGCAGTTGCCTTATGAATCACCTGGAACAACCGAGTATTTATGCGAGGATTCTTTTTGTGGACTTTAGCTCGGCCTTTAACACCATAATTCCTGTGAAGTTGTTTGATAAACTTGTGTCTCTGGATGTGCATCCTGCCATCTGTTACTGGACTCTCAACTTTCTTCTTCACAGGTTTCAATATGTCAAGGTCAACAACTCTCTCTCCAAACCTGTTATTCTTAACACTGGTGCCCCACAAGGCTGCGTGCTTTTTCCTTTCCTTTTCACTCTCTTTACAAACGACTGTGTATCTGGTTACCAATCTGTTCACGTGGTTAAGTTCTCGGATGACACCACTGTAACTGGCTGTGTCAACAATGCTAACGAGTATGTGTATATATAGGAAGTTCAAAGACTGGTCGGCTGGTGTAAGAACAACAACCTGGTACTAAACATATCCCAAACTAAGGAAATGATCATTGATTTTCGCAAAAAGAAAACACCCATCCACCCCCTTGTCATTGACGGTACTGAAGTCTTACAAGCCGACTCTGTAAAATGTTTGGGTTCGACTATTTCAAAAGATCTTTCCTGGTGTAATAACACGATTGACATCATTAAAAAAGCACAAAAACGCATGTACTTCCTTAGACACCTCAAACGATTCGGCTTATCTCAAGCAATATTAACACGTTTCTATCGCGCAGTTATTGAAAGTGTCTTGTCATTTTCTATTACTGTCTGGTTTGGTCGCGCCAGCCAAGATGAAATTAATCAAATTGAATCAGTCGTCAAGAACGCCTCTAAACTAATCGGGTTAAATATGCCGTCCATCAGATCTCTTTATCTTTCTCGCAGTTTGCGCAAATCCAAGCGCATTGTACAAGACGAATATCATCCAGCCAACCATCTCTTTGAACTCCTTCCCTCCGGTAAACGCTACCGTAGCATAAAAAACTAAAATGACGCGATTCAACAATAGATTCTATCCTCAAGCGCTGAGATTTTTAACCGAGAGCCATCATATATGTCTTGCCTCTGGTAGGTAGTTGCAATGTCGCGCTTTTAATTATTTATTTATTATTATTTTTTTTATATCTTTTATCTTTTAAAGTTTCATTTTTTATTTTTTAATATTGCAACCTATTATATTACTCTCGTTTGTTTTCATCTGTTTTTAGTATTACGATTGTGATATGTAATGTTTAGTTCCGTGTGTTATTGGGTGCATGAGTGTATGTTTGTGCTAACGCCACAACACTACAAATTCCTTTTACTTGCTACTTGGTAATAAAACTATCTTATCTTATCTTACTTTTCATTGCTAAAGAATTTTAAAATAAGCGTGAAATGTTAGACCTATGTGGTGAGACCGTGACATATGATTCAAAACTGCTCAGGAAAGTCGTGATGGCGTCGGAATGATCAAGTCTACCGGGGGTGAAGTGCGTACCTCTACCTTTTAATACTTATAAGATTATTTCCCAATCACGAATATATTAACATAATATAATGCCAGTCTGTTAAGGGTTTGCGTGCACACGACTTATCCAGAATTGTTCTTTCTTTGGTAGTTATAATCATAAATATATAACCTAGCTCGCACGTAAGTCATTTAGCAGTATTTAAGTGTGTTTTAATGTGTTGTGAATGAGATGGTGTTTGGCAAGTAGTAATATTTCCCCGGACAAATTGTATTTTGTATAAAAACGTATGCCAGCACATTGGGCCAGCCAATTTCTTAGAGGCAAAATAGTGATTATAAATTAAAAAAATATTAAAAGGTCAATCCTCAAATCGATTTTCTCCTGTTTAATTTTGAGTCTGTTTTGCAAAGAATCAAACCTCCGTTGTAACCAATGATGACTCGTTTATGCAATTGTGCATGTAGTTTATGTGAAATCATCAGACAAACTACTATTTGATGCTTTGTCAGGCATCAATTGAAGTGAAAATTAAAACTGTGTCATGTGGTCAGCGAGAGTATGGAAGTCACGCCAAAGATCGGTATTGACTCTGCATTGTAGACGGTTTTAAATGTTCACTATTTTGAGCCTTATCAGATCTAACGACAGAAACCTATTATCTCGATGAGTTGAACAAAAGTATGAATTGTATTAAGTCTACTGTAGATATTACTTAACTATTCTCACACTATATATTTTGACACAAAAGAACTGTATTCAAGATATGCTAAATCGGTTGAGGATGGCGTTTAAGCCACCCAGCGTGTTTCCGGTACGCCCTCTCACTAACGGAAATGTATGCAATTCGCAAGACTATGTGATATCCAGCGATACGATATCATATTTCAACTTCTAATCAGGTTTCGACGGCCTTGATGAATAGACTTAATTATAAAATCGATATTATTAGCCTAGATCATTATCAAATTCCCATTAATGACACATACATTTAATATACCCGCACATATTAAATCAGAGAGATGACCGGATAATTGGACATAGGTGTTATGTGACGGCACAGTAATAATCTCATTAATAGTTGTTGCTCTCCTTTATCCCTGAAGTCTGGGAGAGTCTAGCACCACCAATGGTCTCAGATGTATGTTTCCTTCTTCTTCCGTCCGTTTCACTGTCGTCTCCATCCCCCATCCTTAGCTCTCCTTCTCCCACTCCTGTCAAATCTCCCTTCACGAAGACTTCCCATCTCATTCTCAATCTTCCTCATCTCGTTCTAACTTCAGTTATGAGCGTACCCGCATTCTTCGTCAACCGTCCCTTCCATTCTTCGTCAACCGTCCCCTTCCATTCTTCGTCAACCGTCCCCTTCCATTCTTCGTCAACCGTCCTCTTCCATTCTTCGTCAACCGTCCCCTTCCATTCTTCGTCAACCGTCCCCTTCCATTCTTCGTCAACCATCCCCTTCCATTCTTCGTCAACCGTCCCCTTCCATTCTTCGTCAACCGTCCCCTTCCATTCTTTCCACCTTTCTACGTGTCCAGCCCACTTTTATCCGACTCCTCATCAGCTTCCTCCTGAAATTCTCTTCCCCACCAACCTCCTCCCTCAGCTCCTCCATTCATCCTTTGTCTACTCTTTTTGTAATTCTTCTCATCCTGTTATCTGCACAAACTTCGACTTTCTCATTTAGTTTTTTAGTTATTGCCATAATATCTAGACCAAATAGGTAGACTGGTGTTACGCCTGAGCAAAACACCTATTTGATTCTCGGATGTTTCATTATCCTATAAGAGTTTTCTGCAATGAATATCGATCCCGGGTTTTTTAATCAGAGGTTTCATTATCCTAGATCTCTGGTACATTCGCACGGGACCACTGTCTGCCTAATGTCCTTACTTCGCCACAGGGTGGCTGTGCTAGAGTATTTCCATAAAGAGGTTGTATACCAGAATAATGCTGGTTTAAATACAGATCAAAGTTTAAACAATGAGCAAAATGAAAATGTGGCCGGACTTGATCGACAATATAAAAGCTGTTCGCTTTTCTTAACTTCTAGAACGGTTTGATGACAGATATAAAAGGAAAAGGATGTCAAACATTACGGCGCCTCACGCATATAAGAACAAATATGTCACTAAATTTTGTTCAATATATCGCCAACTTCTTGAAATAAGAGTCAATATTCTCAACAAAATTGTCTGCACTACATCCCCGACGACATCTATTCAATTTCGCTGATTGTTCAATTGACGGACACGATGAACTTGCATTTAGGTATTTGTATATGTAGTTGCTGTTACACTATTACCTTTGGGCCGGTTTAATAATCTATATCGGTTTCGGTGTGAAACCGGTTAACTCCATAACTGTTTAGGATATGGCTTTTGGGCTTTTATTTTCACGAGGTTTTGACTCTACCCAATAATATTGGACACGCAACATGCAACTTACATTCGTCATATTCGTCCGTGTGTGATATGTCGAACACCTGTCCGTAATGGGTCTGTCGCTTGACGCACTGTGCTATTACATTACACGACGTCAAGTACTCCGTTTGGATACAACAAACAATTATCTATTCAGTCACGTGTGTGTGCGTGCGTGTGTGTGTGTGTGTGTGTGTGTGTGCGTGTGCGTGTGCGTGTGCGTGTGCGTGTTCGTGTGCGTGTGCGTGTCTCTCGCTCTCTTAACAGTAGATCGCACCGTATGTCGTTCAATAAATGATAGCTCATTACATTCAGGAGTTATCTTCTTTCACATAGCCAGGTGCAATGCTACAGAGGGCAGACCCTCAGTGAAATTACATTACGATACATCTTATTATCCGAGCATTTATCCGATTGAACCAGTCGCATTACTCTAATTGATCTACGTGAACCAAGACGACTTTGTCATGCAGGCCGTGTTACAAGGATCCCTGTCATTAGATATTTTGTTCTCGGCCGTGGAATGCTAATCGAGCAGCTACAATTTATTCATTCCGCAGCTTAGAACACTGTTAAACGCATATATTTTTAAGATATACACAAGCCAACAACTACGCCAACTGTGTCAACGGTCAACGACTCTCGATAAGCCAATGGCTTCCTTGTTCACTTGCCATATGGGCATTTGGCTTTGATGGCAAATATTGTTAACTCTTGTTAAATCTATGTTGCTACCCATGCACTGCCGCATTTGTGGGCCAATCCGGACGACACTTTGCAAGGTGTAAACAGGGGACTTATTTGACGGACATGAGGATCGTGGAACCACTTTAATCAATAAAGTACAATTGTACAATAAATACAATTACTACACTACATTAGCAACTGCCATGTTTCAGGCAGATGGGGCAACGCGTCGTTGAGCGTTTGATGCGTCATTGAACTTTTGAGAGTGTCAAGTTATTGTATTCAGTGCATACAAGCGTGGAGACCATATAGAAAGTCAACCATTGAACTGTTGAGAGTGTCAAATTATTGTATTCAGTGCTTACAAGCATGGAGACCATATAGAAAGTCAACCATTGAACTGTTCAGAGTGTCAAGTTATTGTATTCAGTGCATACAAGCGTGGAGACCATATAGAAAGTCAACCATTGAACTGTTGAGAGTGTCAAGTTATTGTATTCAGTGCATACAAGCGTGGAGACCATATAGAAAGTCAACCATTGAACTGTTGAGAGTGTCAAGTTATTGTATTCAGTGCATACAAGCGTGGAGACCATATAGAAAGTCAACCATTGAACTGTTGAGAGTGTCAAGTTATTGTATTCAGTGCATACAAGCGTGGAGACCATATAGAAAGTCAACCATTGAACTGTTGAGAGTGTCAAGTTATTGTATTCAGTGCTTACAAGCGTGGATACCATATAGAAAGTCAACCATTTCCTAGCAAGAGTCTAGGTGTCGTATGCCAAGAAGTTCCCCATCTGATGAATTTCAATACCATTTGAAGACATATAAAGACACCTTTTATTCCAAAAACAATCCACCCACACCACAAAACATGGTCTCACACATCTGAACACAAAGTCAAATACGCAACATTCAATATATGATCAGGAGCAAAACATTCAACATATTATCAGGGGCACTGAGTTATTCCCAGAATTCATACGTATGTCGCAAGGCTTCACTCATAAATTACTGCGTTGCACACCGGGTGTAACGTGTCACCTTTAGATATGGTATTTAGCTCTTGTGGAGCCTGTTGCGCTTTTTGCTTGTCTTAGGAGCTCCTCCATTCAGTAGATGATAAAGTGGGGAAAGACACAAGAGATGCTAGGGAGAGCTCACCGCAGCCTGGGAGGAAGCTGAGGGGAGGGAAGGTGACAGGTCGTAGGGAGACAGGACGTAAGGAGACGGGAAAGAAAGGAACGGGAGGGAAGACAACAGGAGCGAAGGAGAGGGGAGTAGGGGAGACAGGAGGGAAGGAGAAGGGAGTGGGGGAGACAGGAGGGAAGGAGAAGGGAGTGGGGGAGACAGGAGGGAAGGAGAATGGAGTGGGGGAGACCGGAGGGAAAACAACCGGAGTAAAGGAGAGGGAAGTGGGGGAGACGGGAGGGAAAGCAACCGGAGTGAAGGAGAGGGAAGTGGGAGAGACAAGAGCAAAGGAGTGGGAAGTGGGGGAGACAGGAGCGAAGGAGACAGGAGGGAAGGGGTCAGGACAGAATGTGATGGAGGGGATCGAACGGAAGAGTTATTCTGCAGCAGTGATAGAGGGGGTGAGGAAGAGAGCGAGGGTGTTTGTGGGGGATTCGATAGTTAGGAAGACCGACAGAGTCTTAAACAAGGGAGATGATGTGGTGGTCTGCTTGCCTGGAGCCAAAATAGAGGCGATAACTCAGAGGGTAAAAAACATCGTAGGCTCGGGAAAGGGTGGATCTGTTTTAGTACACGTAGGGACAAATAACGTAGAGAGGGAGGGTACAACTGCCATAGTTAGGAAATATAGGCAGTTGGTCAGAACACTAAAACAGACGCGGGTTGAGCAGGTAATACTGTCAGGGATTTTACCTGTAATGGGCAGGAGGGGTCACAAATATCGAAATTGTCGGGGATGGCAATTAACATGTTAGTCCAGAAGTTATGTATGGAAGAGGAAGTTGGATTTGTGGATTTATGGGGAAGTTTTGTTGGGAGGGCTGATATGTACATGAAGGATGGGCTTCATTTAAGTGGAAAGGGGGCGGCAGTATTCGCGGACAAACTTTCAGCAGCAGTAGATAGTGACTTGGGTACAATGACAAATATTTTTGGAAGTAAACATTCTTTAAACTAGAAGTGCAGGGGGTTACCTAGAGGTGTCTCAAGCAGAACAAGAGGCCACTAGCACAGATAAACCAATATCAAATCATCCGAAAAACATCACTGAAAAAGGTTATAGATGCGTATGTTTAAATGCAAGGAGCATAGTAAATAAGAAAAACGAATTAAACATTATGGTAGAAGATATTGACCCTCACATAATTGGTATAACTGAATCATGGGCCAACATAGATATAACAGATGCTGAATTAGGACTGACAGGATATGTAATGTTTAGGAAAGATCGAATAGGAAGAAGGGGCGGGGGAGTTATTTTATATGTTAAAGAATCTATTCAGGCTTATGAAATAAAACTAGAACGGGAAGCAGATTGCGATGAAGCTGTTTGGTGCAAAATTGTTTCAGGAAATTCAAAATTAACTATTGGATTAGTTTACCGAAGTCCAAACATAAACGAAGAGGACAACACAAAAATAAAAAACGCTATAAAGGAAGTTAGTAAAGGGGAATGTATCATAATGGGAGATTTTAACCATGGACACATACAATGGAATTCTCTAGAGAGCACAGGGTTTGAGGACCAACAATTTCTATTTTTAATCCAGGATAGCTTTCTTACTCAGCACGTACTAGAACCAACCAGGGGAGAAAATGTATTAGATATAGTTTTGTCATCACAAAAGAATTAGTGGACAATGTAAAAATATTTGAACCATTGGGTAATAGTGACCATAATCAAATACATTTTGACATCAATGTAAAATCAGAAAGTAAAAATAAGAAAACGTACAAGAGAAACTTCCACAAAGGTAACTACAAAGATATGAGAAAATACTTAGCAAAGCTAGATTGGAATAACATGCTGATGAATAAGACCGCAATTGAATGTTGGAATATTCTAAAATATGAAATTGAGAGTATCATCGATAAATTTGTTCCCTTCCAAAAACAAGGAAAACGGTGTAGAAAGAAACACTTGTCAAAAGAGGCTATTAGAAAAATAATGCTAAAACAAACAATGTGGAGGGTTTATAGGCGTACCAGAAAGGACGAAGACTATGCAAAATACAAAGAGGCACTTAATGCAGCTACAACTGAAATCAGACAATCTAAAAGAAGCTATGAGCAAAAACTAGCATGTAACATAAAAAAATGACAGCAAGAGTTTTTATGCATATGTCAGGAGTAAACAAAACGTACAAGACAAGGTTGGACCTCTAGAAGACAGTGCTGGAAATATAATATCACAGGGGTTTTTAATGTCGGAATACCTAAATGGTTACTTCAGTTCAGTGTTTACCAAAGAAGATATTAGTTCATTACCAGTTGCTGATGCTAAATTTCAGGGGCTAAATCTGACTATTTAGGTCCGTTAGTTGTAACTCCAGAATTGGTAGCTAAGAAAATAAAGGCAATGAAGGATAACAAATCACCGGGAGTGGATGGGATTCCTCCAAAATTACTAATGGAAACAGTAGAACAAATCAGTATACCACTTGCAAGAGTATTCAACTTGTCATTAAAAGAGGGAGTTGTTCCGTTTGAATGGAAAGAAGCAAACATCATACCATTATTTAAAAAGGGTTCGAGAAATAAGTCAGAGAATTACAGACCAGTGAGTTTAACGTCAGTGATTTGTAAATTATTAGAAAGGTTAATTAAAGACCATATGGTGGACTTCCTCGTTAAGCATAAATTATTAAATTCATCTCAACATGGATTCCTTAAAGCGAGGTCATGCTTAACAAATATGTTATGTTTTTTGGAAGAAATCACTAAGTGGATAGACGTGGGATCGCCAGTAGATATTATCTACTTAGATTTTCAGAAAGCTTTTGACAAAGTGCCACATCAAAGATTACTACTTAAATTAAAAGCCCATGGTATCGGGGATAGCATAACTGACTGGATAGAACAATGGCTGACTGACAGAAGACAACGAGTTGTAGTAGATGGAGAAGTTTCAAATTGGAAATCGGTTTTGAGTGGGGTACCTCAAGGATCAGTATTAGGACCTATATTATTCTTAATTTATATCAATGACTTGGACGACAGTATAACAAGTAATGTACTGAAATTTGCGGATGACACAAAACTGTTTAGAAAGGTTAATACTGATGGTGATAAACAACATTTACAAAACGATCTAGACAGATTAGTGAAATGGTCTGAGAAATGGCAGATGTTGTTCAATTTTGGGAAATGTAAATGCCTACATACAGGACATAGGAACTTGAATGTAAACTATAGAATGGGAGATACTGTTCTGGGTAGTACTGTAAAAGAAAAGGACTTAGGAGTTACAATAAGCGCTGATATGAAAGTTTCAGAGCAGTGTGGTATTGCAGCTTCAAAGGGTAATCAAATTCTTGGATTGATTAGAAGAAACATAACATACAAGGGAAAAAAGTTAATTATACCTCTTTATAAAGCAATAGTTAGACCTCATTTAGAATACTGTATACAAGCATGGAGACCATATCGTAAGAAGGATATAGATACACTTGAACGCATACAAAGGAGAGCAACTAAAATGATTCCAGAACTGAGAGACCTTAGTTATGAAGAACGCCTGAAAGAATGTGGTTTAACAACTCTAGAGACAAGGAGGTTAAGAGGAGATCAGATTGAAGTTTTTAAGATATTGAATGGGTATGAAAATATTGATAGAAATATGTTTTTCTCACTCAAGAAGGATAGCAGAACTAGAGGACATGAGGTAAAATTAGTAAAGGATCAATGTAGATTGGACATCAGGAAGCACTCGTTCTCACAGAGGACAATAAATGAATGGAACAAATTGTCAACAGATTGTGTAACTGCTAGCAGCGTGAATATGTTTAAAAACAAGGTTGACACATATCTCAGGAGGGCAGGCTATAAGTAGATGAACATTGTTGGACTCTCGATAAGCCAATGGCTTCCTTGTCCACTTGCCATCTGGGCCTTTGGCTTGGATGGCAAATCTTGTTAAATCTGTTACATCTTGTTGGGTTCACATTTGTAGCGCGGTGCAAGTTATTAGGTAAAAGGCGGATATAACCGGTAACTTGCCGTGAGTCCATAACATTTAATGGCTGTTGGGTGAGAGTTGACAACTGTGTCAGTGACGTTCTATGTATAATTCGCACAACATCCGTACATATACGATTTACTTATATTGCATGTGTAGTGTAAATTAATAAACAATTTGGAGACGTGTGCTAGGCTTTGATGTTTCTAATAGTTGAGCGTCCGATCTTGTGAAGTTATTGCATACATTGCAGTTCTACGTATAATTGGCACAACATCGATACATATATAATCGATTTAATAAATGTAATGCATATCCTGAGTAAACTACCTGTACATTTATAAACGTCTCAAGGAGTCATAATCTCTTTCAGTAACTGCCTTTTCTCCGCGTTCAACGCCGGGTAACTCGGCTAGTAAGTGATATAGTATTATGCTAACCATTGACAATTGTGAGAATATGCGTATAATGAGACCCAAAAATGTGAATCGTTATAAGAATGTTTCATATGCAGCTTTGGAATGGAGAAAATCTGGAACAGGAGAAGAGGCAGACCACTAGGAACACGGAGAAGACATGTGGAAGAAGAATTTAAGCTGGATGGGACGGCCTGGAATTAACTCAAATTGATCGCCCAAGACCGTGTTGACTGGGAGAGAATTGTTGGCGCCTAATGCTCCCGTGGGACTGAGGAGGGTTTAGGGAGTGAGTGATCGGGGAACTACTTTGTGCTGTGTCGAATGAGGCGCGCGTATTAATCCCCGTGCCTACACTTCGCTCAATCCCAGCCAAATGTGAGAGTTAGTAGTTGAGAACAAAGTGAAAACTGTGGTAATGTCGAATGCGTTGTTACGTTTACAATAAAATCAATCGATGTCAACGATTATTCCAGTCAGACGACAGTAAATAGCGTACAGCGAAGTAGCTACAATGAGAATACCTTCAAGACAGACAGGTGCGGAATAAAATAAACGTTGGTTGGCCAAATTGTTTATGACATATTGAGTCATGTGCTCAAAAATACGATAGACACATTTTCAATACTATCCACAATTGTATGGAATTGAGATTCATAGATTTTATTAAAATAACAGGAGTGTACCAAATGAAATAAATATGTGCAGAATCTGCACATTAAATGTAAGTATGACTTTTCTGAAACAGTTCCGCAATCGACAGAAATGTTTAAAAATTATATAGCTATGTGGTCGCCCCGTGCCGTGGTCAGCTCAACGTAGACACGTGACAAAACACACCACATAATATGTTTGGCGTTAACTTAAGAACTGTGGCGACATTCATTTGCCAGCAGTTTTTCATAGACTTTCGGACACACTTCCGCACACAAAAAGCCATAAGTTCAACGATAAACACAGCGGAATGTTTGGCAGTTTTACATTTCCGACCATGTTTGTTGATAGTTTGACGGACCTGCTGTGGATGCTAAGCAAAACGTCACGAGATGGATATGTCAATTGTTCATGCACTATACGTTAGTGACGTCATGCTGACACGACGATCACTGATACATCGCCGACCTAAACTTTGGTGACGTCACGCTTACGCGATAATCAAAGATACATCGCGGAGCTACACGTCGATGACGTCACGCTGACACAACAATCACTGACACACCGCGGTAGAGAGAGAGGTTGAACGTGTTTCCCTGTCGAGACAACTACTGAGACCACAGTCAAACCTTTGTTGTTTCACGCTATAGCGGCATATACTGACACCTCTCTTATCAATACGTTGTTCTTACAACACTGCATTGACAGTTGTTGAAACCACTTCACCTTAGTCGAGTGACACTCTTACTGCATCTGTGGCATTCCATTTTGCATTTTGTTTAAATTGTTCGTGTCACTTGTTGTACGTTCGTTGTGCGACGTTGTCACGGCAGCTGTTGAGACTGTGCAATCAACGCGGAACGAGTGTCGTATGTGTTTGATGGACAGTTGGTGGAGCCGGCGTTACTGGGAGGCCAAGCGGGAGAGACGGATGTACGGTCGATGGCTGGACGCAGTAGAATATGTTGAGAAACGATTTGCGGAACTCAGCGTTGTAGATGAGGTAGAGAACGATGTTGTAGGACGTGTTGAAGACGGCCAGAGTCAGTTGAATCAAGACGAACCCACTGGCCGCTTCGGACTGCTGGACTGGCCGGTTAGTTTCTACAGGAACAAAACAGATATGTATTCGATTAATATTAGTAACGTTCAGTCTTAACAGTTGCACGCGTGCATGTGTGCACGCATGCACGCATGCACGCACGGACACACAATCATGCACTTACGCACGCACCCATACACCAGCGTGAACCGTTCCAATGAAACAACACTGAATTATGAATGGAGTGCCACTGTTGATGTGTACTTGCACCAAGCTATTGATAATGTTATATGGAGTGCCACTGTTGATGTGTACTAGCACCAAGCTATCGATAATGTTATATGGAGTGCAACTGTTGATGTGTACTTGCACCAAGCTATTGATAATGTTATATGGAGTGCTACTGTTGATGTGTACTTGCGCCAAGCTATTGATAATGTTATATGGAGTGCCACTGTTGATATGTACTTGCACCAAGCTATTGATAACGCTAATTGTCATTGTCCGCGTGGTTGTTTTAAACTATTCACTTTTGTCATAACACAAAGATCATCCGCTACAATACATCTAGCAAAAAAAGATGACAATAACAGACACAAAAGAACTTACATCAGCGACAAGGAGAACGAAGTAGGGCAGCCAGGCGAAGGAGAAGAGAACTGCGATGATGGCCAACATCTTTATAATCCTCGTCCGATTGTGCGATACGAATGATGACGTCAGACCTCCTGTCGTCTGACGTCCTTGCCGTACGATGAACGTGATAAGACGGTAATAGCGACTGAAGATAAATGCCTGAGGTATCATATACGATGTATAGGATAAAGAAACCGTTCATCTTGTCAAAGACTTGTGCTTGCATAAGATTCGTGACGTCACAGCGGTGGTGTTGTTAACATCTTGTGACGTCATCGGCTCGGGGTGGATAGAGTAGTCGACGAATGTCGGCGTGGCCACCAAGGCTGACAATGCCCATATTCCGCCAATTATCTTCAACGCCCTCTTGCGGTCGATGGCATGCATAGGACCCAAACAATGGCCCTGAAACAGCCAAGCTGACACTCGAGTTCCCAATATATTGTTTACGTTCACACCATGCACGGGCAATTATTCTATTAGCAGACAATTGTCCATCTTGCAATGGATCTCGGCTGAAACCACCAAAGTCACCGTAATTACGTGACAGCAGCCAACTACGACAACGAAGTAATTACGTGACAGCAACCAACTACGACAACGACGTAATTACGTGACAGCAGCCAACTACGACAACGACGACAACAATACTATCAATTCAAAGTCAACAAAACACTCACTACATCGTCCATCTTATTTACCATTATCACAAAGAACAACACCAATAACAATTGCGTCATTACATATACCACCACCACCAACACCACCACCAACAACAACAACAACACCACCACCACCAACACCACCACCAACAACAACAACAACAACAACAATAGCAACAACAATGACAACAAAACTCCACCCCATCGTAAACATATAATATGTAAGAAAATCAGAATAATAATAATAATAAATAAAATAATAGTAAACGTGACCGTATTATTAATTGTAGCAATAGTAATAATAATAATGTTAATAACAACAACAGCAACACTAGCAATAATAATAATAGTAATAGTAATAATAGTAACAACGACGGGGAATCTCTAAGTATGATATAATGAACAGGGACTCACAAAAGCCATCATCAGAGCGAGGGACGTCGAGGATGTAGGATAGTTTCCCGACAATACGTAACAACGAGATGAGAAATACAAACTCCAGAGATCTTCTTTCCGACAGTAAATTTAATTGTTTGATGCTCAGCTTTGACCAATCGCTGACCGCGTTTCACACTGTATTCGGTAAATGGCGGCTATTACCGGTGTATTTAACTGAGGCCTTTGCTTGTGGAACATACAAATAAATTATGCGTCTTATGTTCGCAAAAAAAGGGATACCTGAAAGATGACAGGTTCGCAGGGTTATAGTAGGTCGGCCGTATAATCCGCTACATGGTAGCATGAAGCAAAAACTTAAAGCTGTGTGATAAATATGTCGGTGTGTTGGTCCTTATTTTGGTGGTAACGAATGTTTACGAGGGGAACGTTTGAACAACAACATAAACGACAGTAGGACGCCACCGATCCAGAGTGTCCCAACAACAACAACATAAACGACAGTAGGACGCCACCGATCTAGAGTGTCCCAACAACAACACCATAAACGACAGTAGGACACCACCGATCCAGAGTGTCCCAACAACAACAACATAAACGACAGTAAGACGCCACCGATCCAGAGTGTCCCAACAACAACTACATAAACGACAGTAAGACGCCACCGATCCAGAGTGTCCCAACAACAACACCATAAACGACAGTAAGACGCCACCGATCCAGAGTGTCCCAACAACAACAACATAAACGACAGTATGACGCCACCGATCCAGAGTGTCCCAACAACAACAACATAAACGACAGTAAGACGCCACCGATCCAGAGTGTCCCAACAACAACACCATAAACGACAGTAAGACGCCACCGATCCAGAGTGTCCCAACAACAACAACATAAACGACAGTATGACGCCACCGATCCAGAGTGTCCCAACAATGGGCAGCAAACGTGTGTTCTTGATCACGTGAATACATATTATTTCCTCAAGACCATTGTAATACATCATGCATACAATGTGGTGTGTTAAATGTCAAATTCAGTCGCAATTTCTTGTAAAATGGAGAAAGCAGAAGTTTAAACATTTGATCCGGTGTCTTTGCAAAATGGCTTATTCCGTTAACTATGACCAATTCATGCAACACCAGTATATAACGTGGTGCAAAACTGTGTTAATTTGAGCGCAGGTTTTTAATGCAAATTGCGCTGAGAGGTTTTGCCACCACCCCCAACGAAACAACCTGGATACGCCTGTGCTGCTGGGCCATATATTTAAAGTAGACATGATGTTTAACTATATTTTAGCGCTAATCGTCACGTGTGCAATCGCGGACGAACTCCGTCTGTATTTGTCTGATTTGAATTTCCTCAAAAAATAATCCTGTAATATTACAAGGCACGCGTTACTAGGCGAAACAATGCAGCAGTTAAGGCTGCGTTTATTTGTTCTACGCGTTAATGGGGTCGGCGTCCGCCGGGACATTTCCCCGAAGTAGTTGGACTAGATTGCAGACGCAGTGACTAGTGTATAAACAGCTCTTCCGCGCAAAAACCACTCGTGTAAATCTGCCTTAGCTTACGCTGGCTTAATAAAATTATTGTTTAAATATATGTTATCGACATGGTCATAGTTATATTGATAGCTAGTATAGGCAACCTCAGTCATGGGTCAACATTACATTTTAGAGATTTATTCGGTCTGAACATCTGAATTTAATTACGCATAATATTAGTTGGCTCAGTAACTTACACAGGAGCAAAGAGAGATCGTATTGACTTCGAGCCAAGGGTCATTTCTCCCTTTCCCAAATTTTTCTTTATCTAGTCGGCATTTTGGCTACAAGACATTCATTCATCTACTACGGCGCAAGGATGCAGACGACGCGGTCTTTCGATAGGAAGCGATCGCGGGCGGGAATCTAGTTTCGCCCGCGGAGAGTTCATGTGATGCATGATTGACAGCGCTGATCCTTCGAGTTCTAAAACTTCTACCGCGGGCCAACGATAGGCTAAGCTCAGATGACTGCTGAATGTAATTTTATAACCGATTTCTTAAAATATTAGCTATACATATACGATCGCCGGTGTCTGCTCGCGACCCGGACAGCAGTATGAAAGCCGGGCACAGTAGCTGTGGCTTTACTCTTATGATAAAACGTATTGGAAATCGGTTTTGAGTGGGGTACCTCAAGGATCAGTATTAGGACCTATATTATTCTTAATTTATATCAATGACCTGGACGACAGTATAACAAGTAACGTACTGAAATTTGCGGATGACACAAAACTGTTTAGAAAGTTTAATACTGATGGTGATAAACAACATTTACAAAACGATCTAGACAGATTAGTGAAATGGTCTGAGAAATGGCAGATGCTGTTCAATTTTGGGAAATGTAAATGCCTACATACAGGACATGGGAACTTGAACGTAAACTATAAAATGGGAGATACTGTTCTGGGTACTACTGTAAAAGAAAAGGACTTAGGAGTTACAATAAGCGCTGATATGAAAGTTTCAGAGCAGTGTGGTATTGCAGCTTCAAAGGGTAATCAAATTATTGGATTGATTAGAAGAAACATAACATACAAGGGAAACAAGTTAATTATACCTCTTTATAAAGCAATAGTTAGACCTCATTTAGAATACTGTATACAAGCATGGAGACCATATCGTAAGAAGGATATAGATACGCTTGAACGCATACAAAGGAGAGCAACTAAAATGATTCCAGAACTTAGAGACCTTAGTTATGAAGAACGCATGAAAGAATGTGGTTTAACAACTCTAGAGACAAGGAGGTTAAGAGGAGATCAGATTGAAGTTTTTTTAAGATATTGAATGGGTATGAAAATATTGATAGAAATATGTTTTTCTCACTCAAGAAGGATAGCAGAACTAGAGGACATGAGGTAAAATTAGTAAAGGGTCAATGTAGATTGGACATCAGGAAGCACTCGTTCTCACAGAGGACAATAAATGAATGGAACAAATTGTCTACAGATTGTGTAACTGCTAGCAGCGTGAATATGTTTAAAAACAAGGTTGACACATATATCAGGAGGGCGGGTTATAAGTAGGTGACATTGTTGGACTCTCGATAAGCCAATGGCTTTCTTGTCCCTTGCTATCTGGGCCTTTGGCTTGGATGGCAAATCTTGTTAAATCTTTTTAAATTACTGACATAAATTAATGTTATATACTAGTGTAATGTGGCACAATAATCTTTTTTTTCTACCTTATGTTATCATGTTCCTGACTGCAGAATGACATCCGAACCGCATGTGCTGTTATCATAAACATACATAATACAGTACTACCTCTAAACACGGGTTTTGTGGAGATTTACACAAAATAGAAGTGTTCTTATGATTATAAGTTGGAGGGACCAGGGAAACACTTAACGAAGAATGGTGGGAGGATAGTAATGTCATATTTGCCAGTAGCTCAGAAATTGGATAACTGCACCGGATAATGATCCGAGTTATGATAGGTATTCATATTTTTTATATTGTGTTTAATAGGTGGGTGAATATACATTAATGGTTTTTGGACTGGTTTACGAGGACAGCCTATTTTAAGGTGAAGCTGAGGAAAAAGAGCAAAACTCTCATACTTTGTATATGAAACACATTTGTAAATTACGTAAAAGACTATCATCCTTTAAATTTTAAGTTAATAAGTATGTTAATAACTTACTTACTTACATACTTTGGTCTGTTTGCTCGCTGGGATCATAGGCCATCGACCATGCTTCTCTGCTCTGGGATCATAGGCCATCGACCATGCTCCTCTGCTCTGGCATCATAGGCCATCGACCATGCTCCTCTGCTCTGGGATCATAGGCCATCGATCATGCTCCTCTGCTCTGGGATCATAGGCCATCGACCAGGCTTCTCTGCTCTGGGATCATAGGCCATCGACCAGGCTCCTCTGCTCTGGGATCATATGCCATCGACCAGGCTCCTCTGCTCTGGGATCATAGGCCATCGACCAGGCTTCTCTGCTCTGGTATCATAGGCCATCGACCAGGCTCCTCTGCTCTGGGATCATAGGCCATCGACCAGGCTCCTCTGCTCTGGGATCATAGGCCATCGACCAGGCTCCTCTGCTCTGGGATCATAGGCCATCGACCAGGCTCCTCTGCTCTTGTCTGTTTGTCGTCATTTTCTCCATTTCTCTCCCGGTGTATCCCAACTTCTTTCTTTCATTGTCGGTGTCTCCCGGCCAGGAGTTTCTCTTTGCCAGTTGTTTCTCTCCGCCAGGTGTTTCTCTCTGCCAGGTGTTTCTGATCTGGGATCATAGGCCATCGACGAGGCTCCTCTGCTCTGGGATCATATGCCATCGACCATGCTCATCTGCTCTGGGATCATAGGCCATCGACCAGGCTCTTCTGCTCTGGGATCATAGGCCATCAACCAGGCTCCTCTGCTCTGGGATCGTAGGCCATCGACCAAGCTCCTCTGCTCTGGGATCATAGGTCATCGACCAGGCTCCTCTGCTCTGGGATCATAGGCCATCGACCAGGCTCCTCTGCTCTGGGGTCATAGGCCATCGACCAAGCTCCTCTGCTCTTGTCTGTTTGTCGTCATTTTCTCCATTTCTCTCCCGGTGTATCCCAACTTCTTTCTTTCATTGTCGGTGTCTCCCGGCCAGGAGTTTCTCTTTGCCAGTTGTATCTCTCCGCCAGGTGTTTCTCTCTGCCAGGTGTTTCTCTCCGCCAGGTGTTTCTCTCTGGCAGGTGTTTCTGTCTGCCAGGTGTTTCTCTCTGCCAAGTGTTTCTCTCTGCCAGGTGTTTCTCTCTGCCAGGTGTTTCTCTTTGCCAGGTGTTTCTCTCCGCCAGGTGTTTCTCTCCGCCAGGTGTTTCTCTGCCAGGTGCCAGGTGTGTTTCTCTCCGCCAGGTGTTTCTCTCTGCCAGGTGTTTCTCTCTGCCAGGTGTTTCTCTCTGCCAGGTTTTTCTCTCTGCCAGGTGTTTCTTCCTTCCTCTTCTTCTCTTCCGTTGGTGGTTCCATGTAAGTGCTTGTCGTGTAATGTTTGTTGCTGGTTTCCTCAGTGTGTGTCTTATCCACCTCCACTTTCTCTGTTTTATTTCGTTTTCTACTGGCAGTTGTTTGGTCCTTTCCCACAGTGTAGTGTTAGATACCTTGTCTGACCATTTAGGTGTAAGATTCTGCGCAGGCATGTGTTGATGAAGGTCTCGTTACGTGCACCAGCAACAAGTTTCTACTAGGCCCCCCACGTTGATATTCCGGCACTCTCGATATAAGTAATTGCCCATTGCATTGCGGTTAACAATTTGACAACTCACTGGAGAACCGAAGAACAAAGCAGTCTTCGTCTGAGATTGATATTCGAGTCGGGTACTGGGCAGTCGCCACTCGTGTTGAAGTCCATAACGTGACATCGCCGCCAATCCTCGCGCATTTCTGGCGGTTTCCGCGGATCTACGAACTGTAGCGTTTCTAGCGGCTGGTGGCGCTCCGCGTTTCTACAAACTCGGCATTTTCCCCATGTTAGCCCGCCTTTCTACAAACTCGCCGTTTTCTCCATTTTCCCGCGTTCCTACAAATTCACCGTCTCATCCATTCCCGCTTTTGTACATGTGATGTGATGACGTGAATGTGATGACGTGAATGTGACGACGTGAATGTCTTGACGGGAATGTGATGACGAGAATTTGATGACGTAAATTTTAAGACGTGAATGTGATGACATGAATATGATGACGTGAATGACGCTAACGAATGAAGATATGACACCACGGGTAGGGACCAGTATTTCTATAGCCAAACGAGAAGTAATCGATGGCAGCATCGTTAAACCAAATCTACCACAGGTGACCTAAATCCGAAGCGGTCCTACGGGTAAAAAGTACAGTTCGCGATAATATACAACGCCTGACAGTATCGCTGTAACTGTCTGTCGTGGCTGTCTGGCAAGAGACACAGCACACGCTAACGAATGAAGATATGATACCACGGGGAGGGTAGTATTTATATAGCCAAACGAGAAGTAATTGGGTGCGTAGGTTCAATTTAGTTAATAGCACTGAAGTTGTGTTGATATGTTAGCAATGAGTAATGTTGGTGTGTAGATCGTCGCTTAATTGTTGTGACGGTCCGCATTTCAACCTGCTACAAAAACCGAGTCGAATGAGGGACGCCGCTACAACCGAGTCGAATGAGGGACGCCGCTACAACCGAGTCGAATGAGGGACGCCGCTACAACCGAGTCGAATGAGGGACGCCGCTACAACCGAGTCGAATGAGGGACGCCGCTACAACCGAGTCGAATGAGGGACGCCGCTACAACCGAGTCGAATGAGGGACGCGCTGCACCGGACGTTTCCGGTACAACTTTATTCCTGTCAACCCCTGCGGTAAGATGATAGGACACCTACTCGGTTGGCTCCGGCAACTCCCCGTACTCGGCTTTAACTCGGGAAACAGACAGTTACAGCGATACTGTCAGGCGCTGTATATTATCGCGAACTATACTTTTTACCCGTAGGCCAGCTTCGGATTTAAGTCTATTTTATATATTATATTATTATTATGTACAAATGCTTTTTACATTTATCTATGACATTCACATTCATATCATAACATTGACGTCATCACATTCACGTTGCCACATTGACGTCTTCACATTGACGTAATCAGATTCACGTTATCACATTCACGTCATCACATTAATTAATAGTTAATTAAACGACACAAGACATCAGGATCCGATAACGGCGATGTATTCAACGAACACGGCAACAACAAATTAGTCAGTTAAAATATCAGTTGAACACGGGCTGGTTTATCTCCGCTGTCGTCGTCACAGACCTCTGTATAGAGATTTCTTCAGCCACAACGACAAGACTCGTACAAACAGGTGAACACGAGATGGTTTATCTCCGCTGTTGTCGTCACCGACTTCTGTATAGAGTTGTCTTCAGCCACAGCAACAAGAATCGTACACATCGGTGAACATGAGCCTCAGTTTTTGTCGAATAGAGCCGTGAAGAAACATGTACAGAAAACTGTTCATGAACGAATTGCAGCGGACCAAACAAAACGCGAAAAAAATAAACACAACTTGTTCCTCTTGAAAGATGTAAAGAATAATCAATTAATGCACGTGTTGAAACAGAAAAGGGCACCTGCCAATACTCTCTGCAAGAGGCCAAAGTGGGACCAGTGGCCGCACTAGCTTTACACATCATGAACAATGTGGTTATACCGTAGCTGTTTTTACAATGTACGAACATGAATTACAGTGTTTGATAATGTAAAGATGTACAATTAGACGTACTGCTTCAATCACAAACCAGTGTCAATTCATGCATTAATAACTACAGCACATTACCATAATAATCGCCATTAATATTATTTGATACAGATTCTTATACTGCGCTCAGACATATAGGATATTCGGAAGGGTGAAGGATGGATGCAATGTGGCGGGTGTGGCCAGTGGGCGAATCGGGAGTATGAGCCTGAGTCGTTTACGTGCGAGATTTGTGCCAACGATTTAGTGATATGGTAACATATTTGATTTATAGTATTTAGTATGTAAATTCAATGCAGCAAATACATGGAAAGCAATTAATGAAAATTATTATATCAAGACACAAAGTTAGTACACAATTTCCAACATGTTTTAAATAAAATAATAAGACATGTTCTAATAAAGTTGACATAGGTAATGAATATAACTATAATATATTTTACCAAATTTATCAAAAACAGGAATAAAATCGTTTCAGACTTACACAAATACAAGAGGAATCCGTATCACAAATAATCAACAATCTTCCAAATACAAATAGCTCTGGTTTTGATGGAATATCCAGCAAATTATTAAAACTCATTGAACCAGACATAATGAAACCTTTAACATTATTAATAAATCAAGTGCTGAACATGGGACAATTTCCTGACAAACTTAAAGTTGCAAAAGTTATTCCTATATTTAAGAAAAATTATCCCACATTATTTTACAAATTATAGACCAATATCTCTTTTGCCTGTTATTTCAAAAGACTTGGAAATAATTATGAATAACCAATTACTCATGTATTTTTACTAATACAAAACTACTGTCTGATAATCAATACGGCTTCAGACCCCACCATTCAACTGAATATGCAGCTCTAGAAATAGTCGATAGGATCACTACACATTTGAATAACAACCAATTACCCATCCGTATATTTCTTGATTTATCGAAATCATTCGATACACATGACCACACAATTCTCTTAAAACATTTGAACATTATGGGTTGGAATCATCAGCATTACAATTACTAAAGAGTTACTTAATAAACCGTGAGCAATTTGTAAAAAATTATGACATAAAATCAAATGTCTTACTTATAAACACGGGGGTCCCACAAGGCGCAATACTAGGTCCTCTGTTATTCATTATACATATATATATATATATATATATATATATATATATATATATATATATATATATATATATATATATATATATATATATATATATATATATATATATATATATATATATGTGGTAGGGCGTCTCACGTCCCTCAGTTGCACCACACGACCCGGGTACGATTGTAATATTTTATTACAATACGACAAACAGAGACTAATACGAGCGAGGCTAAAGGCGAGGCGGCAGAGTGTCGAACGTCTGCCAACACACAATACAACCAATAGTTAACGACTAATACAGTCACGACAGTAGATAATTATAGTTATAAATGCTACCAGTGACATATCGCTAATACACAATAATTACTATGAACTGACGTCACACAATCACATAAAGTATAATATTATAATAACATGCCTGTCATTCTAAACAATAGCACAGACGACTGGCCGCCGTGAGCCGCAGTCTGCGCTGCAGCCACAGGCAGCACGCGAAATTACGTAACAACCAAGGCCAACAGGCACTAGCTAACTATCCTTATAAAGCACTAACAACATATGCTATAAACATTTCTGAACCACAACCTATGCTAAACAAATCACGCAGGACGGTACCCGCAGGCAGCATTGTCCCATTGATCCTAACGATCGTACACTAATACTACACTATGTAAATAGCATTACGCGCACTTGCGCGAGTTAATTATAATAATATTTGTAATGGCTTTCCACGCCAGCAAGGATGTAGGCCTACGTGCACAAATTAGGAAACAGCAAACTACATATTTCGAACTAAATCTAAATAATACCTAACCTTATATTGAATAAGGACATGCAGTATAACTTCATAAAATACACACCTATCAGTTGATAGTCAAATACATCAAAATGTAGCACTTGCTCCAACTGAGCTAGGTGGCTGTCGAAATCGGCTTTCGCGTTACCCCAGGACGAGGCTGGTACGTCCTGTTCAAAATACTAATTAGCTGGTGGTGACGCCTATCGATTAACATGGTGTCACCCTGCTACATATATATATATATATATATATATATATATATATATATATATATATATATATATATATATATATATATATATATATATATATATATATATATATATATATATTACGATTTCGCACAAGCCAGTACTCGCTTTAAATTCATTATATATGCCGATGATACTTCTCTAGTAAGTAGGCTCGGGTCCTTTACAAATGGTACAAACAATCCAAATACTGAATATATGATAAATACAGAACTACACAACATAGCAGAATGGCTAAAATTAAATAAATTATCATTAAATATCAACAAAACTAAATATATGATTTTTCAAATGCCAAACAAAAAGGTAATGGTACCAACACTAGCAATTTATGGTATAAACATTGAAAGAGTCCAACATTTCAACATTTCAATTTCAGGTTTAATATTAGACACACATTTAAATTGGCATAAACATATTGAGAAAATAGCAAATAAGTGTTCTAGAACAATAGGAATTATAAACAAGTTGAAGCATGTCTTACCAAAAAGTATCAGAATTATATTATATAATTTATTAATATTACCCCACATAAATTACTGCCTAATGATTTTGGGCTACCAGCGTAATAGGATAAAACAAATACAGAAGAAAGCAACTAGAATAATATATGTAACCAAATACAACTAACATACGGAAACATTATTTAAAAAGCCTCTGTGTTCTAAAAGTTGAAGACTTACTTAAAATACAGATACTACGATTTTATTATAAATTCATGCACAAACAATTACCAGCATACTTATAAAACTGGCCGATAAACCAGAAAACATACATACACAATAATTTCACGCATAAACAAAAAAAGTACATTTAGAACGCAACACGAATTTGCAAAAAAAATTCTTAAATATAATTTACCACATATCATCAACAATACTCCAGACATTTTAAAAGATAAGGTGACCACACACAGCTTACAGGGATAGATACATTATGCTAAAAATTATATTATGAAAAGCTATATATTCATTTGCACCGTTGTTAACTGCTACACTTGCACGCATGGTTAATAATAAATAATTATAATAGCTATACTTGTTAACATTAATTTACACAAGCGGAAATAAACAATAAATTAATTGAAAACGTTCCAGGGTGGCTCCTATGAGAGCGACTTCTTTAGTCTTAACATGAGTCTCCCAAATCCAATGTGTATTATATATGTGCTTGCATACCTAATTTACACACAATAATTTGTTTATGTATTAATTACTGTTACTGTAATACTATGTACAAATGGATAAATAAACAATTGTATATGTCTGTCTGGTCATATGATATTCACTTTGTAAATTAAGTCTGGCAATTATTGCTTTGTGGGTGTAGCCATACACACTAAGTGTCGTGTTTCTTCGACAATTTTGCAAACAATATCAAATTGGAGTGTTCAGAAAAATGTTGCTGCTAAGATGTTTATTTTGTCTACACACTACAATGCACTATTATTAATGGTATGTAACACCGGACAAAATATTATATAATATTTGCATGCCACATAAATAAAAGTGTATGTACACATTTGTGTTGATTGAAGCTCTATGTTTTCTGATTTTCATTTAATTTCGGAATATACCCTTTACAATAATCCATTTTCGCTACAAAGCAACCTTGAAAAGACTGAGATGGATATTAATTCTCATTGACGCTTGGCTATATAAACTGTTTTAAAACAGTTTTCTTGCAATTGTTTTAAGACCCGAATAGTGTATTATTGGCATTTCTGCATTTCCTTGCCACTTCTTGTGTCTTTTGTCGTAATACAATAGCTCTATTTTATATGTTAATGTTTAACTTAATTGATAAATACATATATAAGACTCTTGTAATGGTATATATTAATGGTTGCACGTGGAATACAGGCCGGCGGCAGTTGACTATGCTTTTTTATTCTGATGAACCACGTTTGTTTGAGGGGGATACGGGTGGTCCGAAAACACACTAAACACTATCAACTGTTTGTTTGAGGGGGATACGGGTGGTCCGAACACACACTAAACACTATCAACTGTTTGTTTGAGGGGGATACGGGTGGTCCGAACACACACTAAACTCTATCAACTGTTTGGACTTTTGAACTAACAAAGACCAAACACGTCCTTGAAAAAAGTACTCCATTATCTAATTGATTACATAGACACATCAACGGTATTCATAGTTTTGCACACTACTTGTTATTCAAGTTATAATTAATACAGTATCAACATTTTCCATTCAATTCACAACAATGTCAGTTGTTGTAGCTGCACAGTGTGGATAGTACGATACGTCTTATATAAGGACGGTGTTTGACGCGTCGTCGATTTTAGACGTTTCCTCAACGCGGAGAAACGTCTGATATGAAAGCACTTTATTCGGCCTTCAAACATGTACTCGATCATAATAGCAATAACTTACCTGATAGTTATACTAGTGATGATTTTTGGAGATAAAATTGCATTGGCATATTTTTTTCTGTAGAGAATTACAATAGTTTCACACACATACATGAATAATAAAACACAATTGATAGGGAAATGTGATTTAATGACAGAAAGTATTCAAGCAAATATGTCATGCAAGATGTTGCTTGCTCATTTACATTCTACGGGAATTCACAACATATACATACATTCTTGAACATGTCCTTCGCTTTACTACGAACATATCGAAACAAGAATAAATAAAATAAGCTATTGACAAACGTATTGCAAAACAAAATCCAAACTGCTACAAATTGAAAAGAAGACGGCACATCGTTTTCATTCCCTATAATGACTGCAGTTATATATACAGCCGTAGGAATTGTTAGAAAGAGATATGTTATACATATAATCAACCCGTTTCTACCAGAACGAATCGACTTGGAAGTCAAAGACGGTATGCTTCCGACGAAGTCATTGTTTCCTCCGATCGAATTAATTTGCGCCGCGATTTGACGATGAGTTCGGACGATGACGCAAAATATGGTTGTAGTAGGGTACACGATCAGAGAAAAAGGTAGCATTAAATGAACAGCGAGGTGAAATATCAATAAAGCGGCAATGTTTGTTGGACGTTTAGAAGTAGTTGGTATACCGTACATACATGTGTCAAGATTCCAAATACCCATCAGAGGGGATAGTGCGGTAGCCATCACTGCTCCAGACACCCAAATCCCAACAATTACGAAAGAGCAACGTCTTCGAGTGAGTATTTGTTCGTATTGGAGCGGTTTCCAAGCAGAGACTCTGTATAGAGGTGAACATGAACCAATCCACGCATATTTCGTGAATCGTGGGAAGGTGTTGAAGCATGTTAGTACACCACTTGCAAACTTATTTAACTTGTCATTAGAAGAAGGAATAGTTCCTTCAGAATGGAAAGAAGCAAACATTACGCCGCTGTTTAAGAAGGGATCGAGGAAGAAGCCAGAAAATTACAGACCAGCGAGTTTAACATCAGTTGTATGTAAATTACTTGAAAAATTAATTAGAGACCACATGGTGGTATTCCTCATAAAACATAAATTAATAAATACATCTCAACATGGATTCCTAAAGGCAAGGTCATGTCTAACCAATCTCTTATGTTTTTTAGAAGAAATTACAAAGTGGGTAGATCACGGGTCACCAGTGGATGTTGTCTACTTAGATTTTCAGAAAGCTTTCGATAAAGTGCCACATCAAAGATTGTTACTTAAACTAAAAGCCCATGGTATAGGCAATGATGTAATCAACTGGATAGAAAAGTGGCTTACACACAGAAGACAGAGAGTAATAGTAGATGGTAAGATTTCAAGCTGGAAATCTGTTTTGAGTGGGGTACCACAGGGATCAGTGTTAGGCCCTATACAGTTTTTAATATATATAAATGATTTGGAGGATGACATATCTAGCAAAGTACTCAAATTTGCAGATGACGCAAAAGTATTCAGAAAGGTTACTAATGATACAGATAAACAAAGTTTACAGGATGATCTAGAAAAATTAGTTAAATGGTCAGAAAAATGGCAAATGTTATTCAATTTTGGGAAGTGTAAATGTATACACATAGGACATGGAAATATGGACGAGGAATATAAAATGGGGGATGCTGTACTAGGTAGAATCACACAAGAAAAGGATTTAGGAGTAACATTTAATGCTGACATGAAAGTTTCAGAGCAATGTGGGATTGCTGCTTCGAAAAGAAATCAAATTCTAGGCCTAATTAGGAGAACTATCAAGTATAAGGAGAAACATCTAATTGTACCCCTGTACAAAGCAATAGTTAGACCACATTTGGAATATTGTATTCAAGCATGGAGGCCATATCGTAAAAAAGACATAGATAAGCTAGAAAGAATACAACGAAGAGCAACTAAGATGATTCCAGAATTAAGAGACCTTAGTTACGAAAGTCGCTTATTACAATGTGGTTTGACAACACTAGAGACCAGGAGACTCAGAGGAGACTAAATAGAAGTGTTTAAAATAGTGAACGGTTATGAGGATGTTGATAGAAATATGTTCTTCAAACTTAAAGAAGGCAGTAGAACCAGAGGACACAAAGCAGCATTAGTTAAGGAGCAGTGTAGGTTGGACATGAGAAAGTACTCATTCTCACAGAGGGTGATAAATGAATGGAACAAACTGCCAAACGATTGTGTTAATGCTAGTAGTGTGAATATGTTTAAAAATAGAATTGACAGATATCTGATAAGGGCGGGCTACACATAGATGAGAAAATTGTTGGACTCTCGATAAGCCAATGGCTTCCTTGTCCACTTGCCATCTGGAACTTGTTGTTTGAGATGGCAATCTTGTTAAATCTTGTTAAATGTTGCGAACATTTGGTGATGCTTTCGAACACACGGCGTCGCTGATGGGCATCACTGTACATCCGTTGGCGAGATCAGAAAGCGTGAGCGAGAGCATGAAAAGCGTCGTGCGATCTTCTCACAGTTGCTGGTATTTGACGATTACAGCAATTACGGTAACATTCAGCGTTATATTGAGTATAATCACTGCACTAACGATCATAGGCTTGATATCGTCGAAATCAGTTACATCCATTTTGGCATGTCCAATGAAGCACATTTACATTGACATTACCTTCTTGAGATCCGCAAACAAGACAATCCACAAAACTTATATTTGGATGTATTTACAGAAGTGATGCTGGGTCAGGTGAAAACAATAAAGAACTTATAAATATGATAAAAGCAACAGCACAGTTAAATTACTCACACATTATAACTGTAGGAGATTTCAACCTCCCGGACATAAATTGGAAACATTTGACAACTAAATCTAACAATCCTAACAACCTAATTTTTTTTATTTGTAGAATGTTTAAGAGACGCATTTATGTCTCAACATATGACATATCCAACCAGAGGCAGATGTTCAAATGACCTAAATGTTTTAGATTTAATTATATCAAATTATGAAGACATCATAGGAGATATTTAGAACACTGCAAAATTAGAGACAAAGTCAGAGCTTTAACATGACAACTTCGAACGGAGTTTGCTAATCAAGCAAAAAAGAACCCAAAACCCTTCTGGCAATATTATAAATCCAAAATTACAATCAAACCAGAAATTGGTAAATTAAATATATATCCAACCAATCCCAAATCCAACACTACAACTACACTACAAGATGATGGGACAAAGCAAGTATTCTTGCAACCTACTTCGCTAGCGTATTTACAACTGAAGAACCAAGAGAAATACCAACAATACCAAGAGTTGAGACTAATACAATGACGGAAGAGTTAACAATAGCTGAAAGAAAATAGTATTGCCACTGAAAAGTCTAAATATAAACAAATCCCCAGGTCCAGAAGAGCTAGGCGCCAGGTTACAGGTGGAACTTTCAAAAACAATTTCGCACCCATTACGTAAAATATTTGATACATCAATAAAGACAGCT
>BSQZ01000119.1:960000-1033501 GCA_033239005.1 Lamellibrachia satsuma | reverse complement strand
CAATTCAAGACAACGTCTGTTGTTGTAACATAGGTTGGATAAAACGATCAATCTAATGTATGGATTGTTCTTGACGTGTCTTCGATTTTAGACGTATCCTCAACGCCGATACACATTTGATGTGAAAAAACCTTTATAAGGCCTTCAGTCATGTATTTATTGATATTAATGACTATATTAAGTACTATGTGGAATGCACGACTGTTCCGATTAATAACCTGATTCTACCTGTAATGATTTGCTCGCAAGTAATACAAGTGTTGATTTTGCTAAAAAAATTATTACATTGACGTATATTTTCTGTACAAAAATACAATAGCTTCGCAAACGTACATTAACAATAAAACACAATTCATAGTGCAATATAATTTAATGGCAAAAAAGTATTGAAACAAATATATAATGCAAGACGATGCTTGCTCGTTTACATTCTACGGAAATTCGCAACATGAAAAACGATTTGCAAATCACACTCGAAACGGCCACAAATTGAAAAGAAGGCGGGAAATCGTGTGCCCTCCCCCACACATGCTGCTGTTAAATATATAGCAACCGTAATTGTTAACACTAGATATGCTAAATATATATTCAAAACATTTCTACCAGAAATAATCGATTTAGAAATCAAAGACGGGGTGCATCGGACTAAATCGGGGCAAGGTATAGAAGCATGTTGTGAACAGTTTGTGGTGTATTCGAACACATGACGGCGCTGACAAGCATCACTGTACGTCCGGTGGCGAGATCAGAAAGCGAGAGCGAGAGCATGAAAAGCGTACTGCGATCTTCGCGCAGTTCCTGATATTGGACAATTTCAGCAATAATGGTAACATTCACTTTGTATTCAATATAATCACAGCACAGATGATCATAGGCGAAATCAGTTACATCCATTTCGTTCACAATGACGTTTCGTCCTCGATATATAGTGCCCCTGTTAAGCCTGAAGTTTAAGTGTTGGCGGTGTGTGATTATGAAAGTTGCACATTTTATCACGACACATGCAAACCGAATACAATATATAGGTCGACGAAACTAACCAGGAGACTGCTAATTTCATTACTGGTCACACGATACAAACTTTGCAAACTAAGCTTGACAATTAATGCTTTGTGAGTGTAATCATGCACATTAAGTGTCGTGTTTCTTCGACAAATCTACAATCAATATTAAATAGAATGGATAGCAGTGCTTAGGTTGCAGATATATGTTGCTGCTAAGTTTGTTATGATGTCTATACACTGCAAGCACACTACTATTAATACCATTTAAAACCGGACAGCGGAAGTAATTTTTCTGTTTTCAGAGAATTACGATGACGAGAAATATTGTTGCAATGTCGAAAACGATCACAGAAAGATGAGCTCGACAGCGAAGTGAAATATCAATAAAGCTGCAATGCTTGTTGAACAAATATAAGTAGTTGGCATACCGTAAACACATGTGTCAACATCCCAAATGGTCATAATAGGGGATACTGTGGTCGCTGCTACCGCTCCAGACATCGAAATCCCATCTATTGTGAAGCAGCAACGTGGTCGAGTGAGTATTGTTTCATACCGTAGCGGTTTCGTTATGGCGACCATCTTGCGCATGGTCACCCAACAGAGAATATGCATAGAGATGAAGAATTTTATTTTAGATTTATATGTTTGAATAAATTAATTAATAAATATGTAAGCCTCTTGTTGTGACATATATTGATGGTTGCATGTGGATAGGAGGGCGGCGGAAATTGACTGTGTTTTTTAATCTGATGTCCCACACCAGTTATTCAGAGATTGGGTGGTCTGAACACATCATGAACACTATACGTGTTTTACGTACGAACGTATGTGACGACCCATTAAAACCATCGACACAACTAGGATAGCAAAATGTGTGAAAATAACTATGTTTTAAAACTATATCCATTACATCAGTGCCTACACTCGATAATTTGGGAATGCACAACTGTTCTGATTGATAACATAGACACTTAAACGGGGATTAAAGTTTTTTTAAACAATCATGCCACCACCCTTTAGACGTATCGGCATTACGAAGACGCAACAGGTGTGAAAGGTCCTTAAAAAGGACTCCATGACAACAGATTATTTGTGGGATGCATGATTGGTATAATTTATAGCTTAAAGGGGGAGTAATGTTTTACCACACGTTCTGTTATTCATGTTGTAATTAATACAGTATTAACATAATCCTTGTATTTCAAACCAATGCCTGTTGTTGTAGCAGCACAGTGTGGATAATACGATGTACCTAATGTACGGACTGTTCTTGACGGGCCGTCGATTTTACACGGATTCTAAATGCAAAGACACATCTTATGTGTTGTTGTTGCTCTCCTCCTTTCCCCTCTATTCCGATGTGAGGCTGGACCGATACCGGTCGTCGATTTATGTTTACCCTTCTTCTTCATAACTAGTTCCGTTTTACTACCGTCTCCACCAATCGTCTCCACTTCCTCTATCCCTCGCCCTCATTCTCCATTCCCGTCCCACTCCCACTAAATCTCTCTTCACGCAGTCCTCCCATCTCAGCCTCGGTCTTCCTCTTCCCCTTCTATCATCCACTCCAAGCGCATCCTCTCTCTTCGTACCCCTTCCATCTTTTCGACATGTCCAGTCCACCTTATCCGGCTCCTCACCAACTCCCTTGTGAAACTCTCTTTCACCCCAACTTCCTCCCTGGACTCCTTCATTCTTCGCTTTTCGATTCTTTTCACTCCCGCAATTCTTCTCATACAGTTATTCTCCTCGTAAACTTACAGTCTCTTTTGTTGTCTTTCTGTCATCGCCACGGTCTCCAGGCCGTGTCGGTATGCTGGCGTTACGCATGAATTAAGAACATTTCCTTTTAGCTTTCGAAATATATGTGTACCTCCCATCACCCCTTCCACATTCCTCCACGCACTAGCCCCAGCTGGTACTCTCCTGCGAATTTCCGTCTCCGTGCTGCCGTCGCCGCAAACCGCTCCTCCCAGATATTCAAAGATGTCTCGTTAGTTCAGTTTCTTCCCATCCAGTCTTATGTCAATATCTTTTCTCTGAAGCCCAACCCAAAGCACCTCCTCTAGAATTACTCTAAATCCATGTTTGCCAAATATTTCCTTCCAATCTACCAACCGCTCTTGAAGGTCTGCCTCACTGTCCGCTACTACTGCCAGGTCATCGGCGTACAGCAACTTGCGGAGAATGTCCTCGCTTTTCTGCTGATCACCTCCTCTACTACAATGAATAACAGTGGGCTTAGGGCACTCCCCTGTCTCAGGTAGACGTCCACCCTGAATTCCTCCGATATTCCCGGTACGCACACTACTCTAACTTTTGTCTCTTCATATGGGCCTTCGGCCATCCCCACCTCCGCCTCTGGGATACACATTCACCGCAACGTGGCCATGGCCATATCTCTCGGAACCGTGTCGTATGCCTTTTCGAGGTGTATGAACACCAGAGCCATATTCTCCTCTCCCTCCAGTTTCTTTTCCACCACTGTCTCAGAATGAGCATCCCGTCCGCTGTACCTCTCCCTCTTCTGAAACCGTGTTGTTCTTCTCCCATGCGACGACGTTTTGCGACGATTTGTCGCGGACAACTAAAGCTAGGGGGTTATACACGTCACGACGCGACCATGACGCCACTGACAACCGCGACAAGTTGATGCATGCCCTCCTGTTGATAGCGGCTGGAACTACCGCCACTGCCCGGCGGAATTGTGCAATTTATTATCTTCTGTATAAGGATTGATGTTGACATGGAAGCTACAATTATTAATACACCTGGTTGGCATGTCATCGTTCAGGGGACACATTTTAGGTTTGAGAAAAACGACACAATACCGCATTGCCACTGAATGGTGCGACTCACGAACTAGACTTCTGGTCTCGTTTGTTATACCCTCTGGAAGTGGCATCAAACAAACACGGCTTCTCCTGCCAGAGCATTATGTCTAAGCACATTTAATGTGACAATTAAAGAGTTTACATTTGAGACAAATAAATATAATATTTGTGAATATGCACTTAGAATATAATGTCTGACTCACAACGCCACGATTTGATTCTCAGAGCCCCGGATAGTGATCCACTTTGCCCCGGTACTGTGACACTGTTAATCCGATTGTTTATATTGTCAACCCCCCCTTCAGCCAAAAAACTGTGGCAGTTGGCAAGATATGAGTAAACATTTTATACAGAAAAAAGTTCCTCTATCACTTCCACCATAGAAATTAACCATGGTGTCATTAAGCTAAGATAAATGCTCAAAAGAAGATTTCCGATCCACTGTGCCCCGGTCTCCCCTACTGCCACTGTGCCCCGGTCTCCCCTACTGCCACTGTGCCCTGGACTCCACTAATATTTTTTGTTCTAACAAAGCAACCTACATCCTCAGTATGTCGGCGTTAAATGGAGGTTTTAAAACAGTGAAATATCAATATTAATTTACATTGAAGCTTGGCTGTACAACATGTTTAAACACGTTTTTACAATAGTTTTCAAATGCGAATACAATTCTGCATTTCTTTTTAATTTCTTGTATTTTTTTAATTAAAATAGTAATTATTTTATATGTTAATACTCTAACGAATTGATGCGTAAATACTTAAACATCTTGTTATGCAACATATTCATGGTTACATATTAATTGAAGGCCGGCGGCAACTGACTCTGTTGTAAGTTTTATGTCCCACACCACGTATTGGGAGATAGGTGTGGTCTGAACACATATATTTTGCGGTTTTTGAACTTTAGGGACTGATGCGACCACCCTTTAGACTTATCTGCAATAAGAAGACGCAACAGGTGTGAAAGGGCCTTACAAATGACTCCATGACATCAGTGCCTACATTCAATTATTTGTGGGATGCATGATTGTTATAATTGATAGCTTAAAGGGGGAGTAATGTTTTACCACACGTTCAGTTGTTCATGTTGTAATTAATGCAGTATTAACATAATCCTTTTATTTCAAAACTATGCCTGTTGTTTGTAACAGCTTAGTGTGGACGTATCCCCTACGCGCACCCACACATCTGACGTGAAAGCACCTTTATTCGGCCTTCAAACATGTCCTCTATGATATTAATGCTTATATTCGGCACTACGTGGAATACATAACTGTTCTGATTAATAATCTGGTTCTCCGTGTAATGATCTACCTGCAAATAATACAAGTTATGATTTTGCTAATATTTTAATTACATTGATATATATTTTCTGTAGATAACTACAATAGTTTCACAGACGTATATTAAAAATAACATACAATTTATTGGGAAATACGATTCCACAGTAAATGAATTATTCAAACAAACAACATGATGCTTGCTCGTTTACATTTTGTATTTCGCTTTACTACGAACATATCGAAACAAGAATAAATAAAGGAAGTTGTTGACAAACGAATTGCAAAACACAACCGATATTGCAACAAATCGAAAAGAAGGCGGTACATCGTGTGCCTCCCCACACTGGCTGCTGCTAAATATAGAGCCACCGACCATCGTGTGCCTCCCCACACTGGCTGCTGCTAAATATAGAGCCACCGACCATCGTGTGCCTCCCCACACTGGCTGCTGCTAAATATAGAGCCACCGACCATCGTGTGCCTCCCCACACCGGCTGCTGCTAAATATAGAGCCACCGACCATCGTGTGCCTCCCCACTCTGGCTGCTGCTAAATATAGAGCCACCGACCATCGTGTGCCTCCCCACACTGGCTGCTGCTAAATATAGAGCCACCGACCATCGTGTGCCTCCCCACACTGGCTGCTGCTAAATATAGAGCAACCGACCATCGTGTGCCTCCCCACACTGGCTGCTGCTAAATATAGAGCCACCGACCATCGTGTGCCTCCCCACACTGGCTGCTGCTAAATATAGAGCCACCGACCATCGTGTGCCTCCCCACACTGGCTGCTGCTAAATATAGAGCCACCGACCATCATGTGCCTCCCACACTGGCTGCTGCTAAACATAGAGCCACCGACCATCGTGTGCCTCCCCACACTGGCTGCTGCTAAACATAGAGCCACCGACCATCGTGTGCCTCCCCACACTGGCTGCTGCTAAATATAGAGCCACCGACCATCGTGTGCCTCCCCACACTGGCTGCTGCTAAATATAGAGCCACCGACCATCGTGTGCCTCCCCACACTGGCTGCTGCTAAATATATAGCCACCGACCATCGTGTGCCTCCCCACACTGGCTGCTGCTAAATATAGAGCCACCGACCATCGTGTGCCTCCCCACACTGGCTGCTGCTAAATATATAGCCACCGACCATCGTGTGCCTCCCCACACTGGCTGCTGCTAAATATAGAGCCACCGACCATCGTGTGCCTCCCCACACTGGCTGCTGCTAAATATATAGCCACCGCAATTGTTAGAACGAAATATACAAAACATATATTCAATATGTTTCAAAACGAATCGCCTTAGAATTCTAAGACGGGATGTTTCCGACGAAGTAAATATGTCTTCCGATCGAATTGTTTGCACTGCGATATGACGATGAGTTTGATGGCCTGTCTAAAGAAGCACCTTCTCGAGATCCGTAAACAACGCAATCCACAAATATGGTGCTCGTATTTAGCCTGGAGAAGTAATTGGTTGTCAATCATGAGACTTTCATTGCTCGTGTATAGCAGGGATATGTAATTGGTTGTTGTGTGTGACTAGGGAAGTTGCACATCTTATGACACGCATATGAAAGTTGAACACGATTTTTCTAACGATGAAACTACTCAGGACACTGCTAATTTCTTTACTGGTCACATGACACTAACTTTGTAAATTAAGCCTGGCAATTAATGATCTACATGAATAACCATACACGCGTCATGCTTCATCTGCAGTATTGCAATTAATGTAAAATGTAAGGTTTACCAGTTTCAGGTTGCAGAAACATGACGGTGCTAAGATTATTATTTTTTTCTACACAAAACAAATGCACTATTATTAATAGTATATATATATACGTGGACAGTATGTATACGTGGATTGTATGTATAAGTGGACAGTATGTATACGTGGACAGTATGTATACGTGGACAGTATGTATACCCGGACAGTATGTATACGTGAACAGTAAGTATACCCGGACAGTATGTATACGTGGACAGTATGTATACGTGGACAGTAAGTATACGTGCATAGTACGTATACCCGGACAGTATGTATACGTGGACAGTATGTATACGTGGACAGTATGTATACGTGGACAGTATGTATACGTGGACAGTATGTATACGTGGACAGTAAGTATACGTGCATAGTACGTATACCCGGACAGTATGTATACGTGGACAGTATGTATACGTGGACATTATGTATACGTGGACAGTATGTATACGTGGACAGTATGTATACGTCGACAGTATGTATACGTGGACAGTATGTGTACGTGGACATTATGTATACGTCGACAGTATGTATACGTGGACAGTATGTATACGTCGACAGTATGTAAACGTGGACAGTATGTATACGTCGACAGTATGTATACGTCGACAGTATGTATACGTCGACAGTATGTATACGTCGACAGTATGTATACGTCGACAGTATGTATACCCGGACAGTATGTATACGTGGACAGTAAGTATACCCGGACAGTATGTATACGTGGACAGTATGTATACGTGGACAGTATGTATACGTGGACAGTATGCATACGTGGACAGTATGTATACGTGGACAGTATGTATACGTCGACAGCATATATACGTCGACAGTATGTATACGTCGACAATATGTATAAGTCGACAGTATGTATACGTCGACAGTTTGTTGATCAGCGCAAGTTTTTCTGTCTCCAGAAAAGTGAAGTTTTGTAGTTCCTGATCAACATTCACATACTGCTATATTGTATCTTAGAATATCACACAAACACTATGGAATCTTAACATTTATATGCCATTTAAAACATAATTTGATGGACAATTTGTGTGATTGGAGATCTATTTTTTCGGATTTTAATTTAATTTGGGAAAAGGCTCATTACATTTTCACTAACTAGGCAACATATATACATACTAAGTATGTCGGCGTTATGCGGAGGATTTAAAAGAGTGAAATATATATTAATTTATATTGACGCTTGGCTTTGAATTTTTTGTTAAATGTTTGTACATTTGTACAGTATTATTTGCCCTTCCTGATTCCTTTTTATTTTTTTGGTATTGTTTAATTAAAATAATAAATGGTTGTTATTTTATATCTTAATATTGTAACAAATCGATAAGTAAATATTTAAGCATCTTGTTATGGAATATATTCATGGTTCCACATGGATAGGGGCCGGCAGCAATTGACTCTGTTTCAAATCGTATGTCCCACACCACGTGCTGATGGATAGGTGTGGTCTGAAGACATGCTAAACATTATACGGTTTTTGAACTTGAGGAACTGATATGGCGACCTTTTAGACGTATCGTCAACATGCGGACGCAACAGGTGTGAATGGTTCTTGATTACACCTTACTAAATTACTCCACAATATCAGTGCCTACATTCGATTATTTTGGGGATGCACGATTGTTTTGATTGTAAAGTAAAGTAAAGGTACGTTCTTATATAGCGCGGTATCCGGTCCATAGGACTGCTCAAAACGCTTTACACTTCACCCCCTGGCAGACCTGTTCATTCCAAGGCCATCTCAACTTTTCTGGGAAGTATTCAGCCACGCTGCAATTGCTGCGCGAAGGCTATTCGTTCACATATCCACCACTGTCTGTATTGCCAGGTACTCATTTATACAGCTGAGTGAACTGTGGCAACGTGGGGTGATCAAACTTGCCAAAGGTTCGAAGCGACCGCAGTGGGATTTGATACCGGGTTCTCTCGATTGAGAGTCCGGCCTTCTAACCGGTATGCTATCGCGCCCCACAATATAGCTTGATAGCTTAAAGGGGGAGTAATATTTTTTACCACACAATCAGTTATTCAAGTGATAATTAAAATTAACATATTCCTTTTAATTAATAACAATGACGCGCACACACATCTGACGTGAAAGCAACTTTATTCAGCCTTCAAACATGTCCTCCATGATATTAATGCCTTTATTCGGTACTATGTGGAATACACGACTGTTCTGATTAATAATCTGGTTCTACCTGCAAATAATACAAGTGATGGTTTTGCTAATATTTTAATAAGGGCTTACATTGATATATATATTTTTTGTAGAAAACTACAATAGTTTCACACACGTATATTAAAAATAACATATGTTTTGGGGAAATACTATTCAACAGTAAATTAATTAGTCAAACAAATATATAATGCTAGACGATACTTGCTCGTTTACATTTTGCGTGAATTCGCAACATGTGCATGCATTTTTTCGTTTTACTACGAAAATTTCGAAACAAGAATAAATAAAGGAAGCTGTTGACAAACGAATTGCAAAACACAGCCCAAATTGCAGCAAATTCAAAATAAGGCGGCACATCGTGTGCCACCTCCACAACGGCTGCTGCTAAACATATAGCCACCGCAATTGTTAGAACGTAATATGCCAAACATATAATCAATATGTTTCTACCAGAACGAAATGGCCTTGTTAGAACTAACTGAAAATATTACTACTGCCTTGGACCAAAAGAAATGTACTATTGGTGTTTTTATTGATTTAAAAAAAGCATTTGATACAATTGATCATCATTTATTACTCAGAAAATTAGAAGCTTATGGAATTAGAGGAATGGCCAATGAGTGGCTAAAAAGTTATTTGCATAATAGACTACAGTATGTTAGCATTGAGGATAACAATTCGGATTTATTAGATGTGATATGTGGGGTACCGCAAGGTTCTATTCTGGGCCCAAAACTATTTATACTATATATAAATGATCTTTGTAATATTTCTACATTAATAAAATTCATTCTTTTCGCTGATGATACTAATATATTTTGCTCGGGGAAAGATCAAACCCAGCTCAGCAAAACTATCAATACTGAACTACGAAAGTTACATATCTGGTTTTCAGTAAATAGATTATCCCTAAACATAGATAAGACAAACTATATGTTGTTTGGCAACTATTGTAAAAAAACAAATATTGACATAAAAGTTGACAATAAAATTTTAGATAGAGTATATGTTACTAAGTTTTTAGGAATCTTAATAGATGATCAGCTCAATTGGAAAGAACATATTGGTATGATCAAATCTAAATTATCAAAAACTATTGCAGTTATATATAGGGCGAAATACTTACTAGACAAAAATTCGCTTTTTATACTATATTGTTCGCTATTTCTCCCTTATATATCATACTGCTGTGAAGTATGGGGCAATACGTATAAAACATATATTAATGGTGTTTATATATTACAAAAAAAGGTAGTCAGACTCATTTGTAATGAGAATTCATTATGTCATTCTAATAAACTATTTTGTGATCTAGGCATTCTTAAGCTCTTTGATCTAATAAAATTAAGAATTTCTATGATAATGTTTAAAGCCAACAATGAATTGTTGCCTAGTAACCTTCAACAATTCTTCAACGTAAAATATACCATGTTGCATGTAACACGCCAAAAAAATAAATTAAAACATGTGTATGCACGAACGACTTTAAAAGCTAAGTGTACATCTGTGTACGGTGTTAAACTCTGGAACTCTTTAGATGAGTCAATAAGAAGTTCAGTTACTATCCAGAATCTTAAAAAACGATATAAAATGTATTTCCTTGAAGAGTATAAATTACTTAAATAAATTGCTGTGCGGTATAAAACAGTTGGAAATATACATGTGTAAATGGGTTTCAGTTATTTGTTATTTACTAACAATATACTATAAATTTATGTTTACTACTAATATGTACACGTTACTTTGATGTTGGGGGAAAGTGATCAATAAGTAATACACTTCTACTTTCTCCCTTTCCATTTGAATTACAGACATTTGATGTGTATGTGTATATGTTGTAAAGTTCTATTTTCATTTGGAAATAAAGAACTGATTTAGAAATCTACTTAGAAGTCAAAGTCAGTATTTCATCGGATTGAATTCGTTTGCACTGCCATTTGACGATGAGTTCGGACGATGACGCGAAATATTGCTGCAGTGGTGTAAATTATCACAGAAAGAGGCAGTATAAATTCGACAATGATGTGAAATATAGCTAAAGTGGCAATGTATGTTGGCATCTTAGAAGTAGATGATATGCCTTATATACATTTGTAAATATTCCAAGAAGCCAGCCAATGGTACAGTGCGGTCGCCATCACCGCTCCAGACACCCATATGAAACTATTATGAAACTATTATGAAACTATTATGAAGCAGCAACGTCGCCGAGTAAGTACTTGTTCATATTGGAGAGGTTTCGTTATGGCGACCATCTTGCTCACGGTCACCCAACAGAGACTGTGCATAGAGGTGAAGACGAACCAAATTGTGCACATTTGTTGAATCATAAGAAGGTGTTGAAGCATGTTGCGAACATGTGGCGATGTTTTCGAGCACACGGCGACACTGATGGGCATCACTGTACATCCGGTGGCGAGATCAGAAAGCGTGAGCGAGAGCTCGATAAACCTATTGCGATCTTCGCGAAGTTGAGGATATATAACGATTACATCAATGACAATAATGTTTAACGTTATATTGAGCTCGATCACGACACTGATGATCACAGGCTTTATGTCGTCGAAATCACTTGTCTGGCCTGTCTAATGAAGCACCTTCTCGAGATGCGCAAACAACACAATCCACAAATATGGTGCTTGGATGTCGTGTGGAAGTTGCACATATTGTCACACGCATGTGAACGTTGAACACGAATCTAATCATGAGACCGCTAATGTCATTAATGGTCATATTATACTAACTTTGTAAATAAAACCTGGCAATTAATGTTTTGTGGATGTAATCATACACGCTAAATATCGTGTTTCTTCGAAACGTTTTCAATCAATGCCAAATGGAAGAACAGTTTTCAGGTTGCAGGAATATGCTGCTTCGTTATTTATTTTGTCTACACACTATAACATATTATTAATACTACGTAAAACCGGACACGATGGTAACCATCGTTTTTCTACTTCCACAAGAGTGACGTTTTGTAGGCACTGGCGGTTGTCGTGTTACCGAAAGGTCCCTGGTCTATATTAGCATTCTGTTTTTTTTTTGGAGCCAGCTTCTTCTCGAGGTTTACTGATTCGGTCTGGGCGCATCTTCAAATATCACCCGCACACCACGGAATCTTTACCATTTGTATGCTATATAAAACAAAGGTTATGAAAACAGATTATTGGAGCTGCATATTTTCCATTTTTGAATGAATTTTGGAATATGCCAGTTGCAAGAAATGGCTAACAAAACAAGTTACATCTTCAGCGTGACGTGGTTAGGTTGAAGTTTGAAAAGTGGATGTTAATTGATATTTGCGCTTGACTACTAAGACTTTTGCATTTTTTGCCCTTTCGTTTGTCTTTTGTTTTAATATAATATTTATATTTTAGTGCTATAATAAATTCATCAATACATATTTAAATGTCTTTTGTTTTAATATAATAGTTATATTTTATATTTTAGTGCTATAATAAATTCATCAATACATATTTAAATATGTCTTTTGTTTTAATATAATAGTTATATTTTATATTTTATAAATATTTAAACCTGGTGTTATGGTTCATATTCATAGTTGCATAAATATTGGAGGCCTGCGGCAATTGACTGTGATATTTAATGTTGTTTCCCACGCCACGTATAAGTGGATAGTGCGGTCTGAACACATATTAAGCACTATACGTTTTTTTAACTTTAGGAACTGATGCTTCGACATTGCATCGGCAACTCGAAGACACAACAAGTGTGAAGGGACCGTCATTAGATCTCCTTTAAAAATTACTCCGATATAACAATGCCTACATTCGATAATTTGGGGGGACGCACGACTCTTTTGATTGAAATCATAGACACATAGGCGGGGAGTAATGATTCGGCCAATATATCAGTTACGGAAGTTATATTTAATACAGTATTGACATATTCTGTTCAGTTCACGACAATCTCTTTTGTTGTAGTTGCGTAGTTCGGTTAGAACGATACGTCTTATGTATAGAATGTGTTTGACGCGTCGTCGATTTTAGATATACCCTCAACGCGTAGACACATATTGTGTGATTGTACCTTTATTCGGCATTCAAACATGTCCTCCATAATATTAATGCATACATTCGGTAATCTGTGGAATGCATGACTGTTCTGATTAGCACAATAGTTATACTTTAATGAGTTACTTGCAAGTAAAACTTATAATGGTCTTGCTAAAATGTTTAATAAATTGGCATTTATTTCTAAGAAACAACAGGTGTGAATTTATGTTGATTCATATAAAAATAAGACTAACTAAAATAATATATTGACAAACGAATTGCAAAGAAAAGTTCACACTACTACAAATTTAAAAGAACGCGGCACGTCGTTTCCTTCCACATATCGACAGCAGTTACAACTACAGCCGCCAAGTTTGTTAGAACGAGATATGCCAAACATATTATCAACACGTTTCTACCAGAATCGACTTGGAAGTCAAAGACGGAATGTTTCCGACGAAGTCAACATGTCCTCCGATCGAATCCGTTACCGATGTGATTTGGCGTAGTTAGGTTACAATATGAAAAGAGTGAAGTGGAATTTAATCGATATTGGCGCTTATCTACTGAAATTGTTTTTAAACTGTTTTACAATTGTTTTAAATGCGAATATAGTATTACTGACACTTCTGCATTTCTTTGCCTTTTCGTTTGTCTTTAGTTTTAACGTAATAGTTATATTTAAGCTTGGCAATTATTGCCTTGTGGATGTCATCATGCACGCTAAGTGTCGTGTTTCTTTGACAAGTTTCGACATCTAATGGAATGTATGGCAATGTTCAGGTTGCAGAAGTTGTTGCTGCTAAGATTTTTGTTTTGTCTACGCAGTACAAATTCACTATTATTAGTACTAAGTAAAACCGGAATGGATGTTGAGCAGCGCACGTTTTTCTGCTTCCAGAAAAGTGAAGTTTTTTAGTCACTAGCGTTTGTCGTGTTACCGAAAGGTCCCTGGCCGATATTCACATCCTATTCTGTTGTGCCAGGTTTACAGTCTGGACGCATCTTGGAACATCACCTGTTCAAAATAGAATCCGGGTGTTCAACCTTAAATGGGGTATGTATAAGGGAGTTCTACATTTGGTGGAATATGCATGTTTATGTTTACGTGAATGCTTGCGTTGAAACCAACACAGCATCCGGGCAATATACTCTATGCAAGATGCCAAGGTGGGCCCATGGCAGCAGTTTCTGTTCACTTCATGAATAATATGGTTACACTGTAGGCATTGACATCATGGATAATGTGGCTACACTGTAGGCGTTGCTACAATGTGCGAACATGAATTACAGTGTTTGATAATGTGAATATGTATAATTAGACAAACTGCTTAAATCACAAACCAATGTCAATTAATTAATTAATAACTACACAACATCAGCCTAACAAACGCCATAATTAGCTATGCAGATTCTTATTCTGTGTGGAGATATATTAGGATAGCTGAAAGGGTGAGGTATGGGTGCAATGTGGGGATGTAGCCAGTGGGTACATTGGGAGTACGAGCGTGAGTCGTTTACGTGCGAGATGAGTCCCAATGGCTGAATGATATGAAAACCCATTTGACATATTTCTACTTAGTATGCATAAACATAATAAATATATTGAATTGGGAATGTAACATAAAACAACTGTTTTTTATACATTTGTTATATAAAGTAGGTCAATATATGCTTAATGGGCCTATGTTATTTCCGTCACCCTATTTGTGTACCTATTACGTCAGATTAGTGCGACGTACATGCAGTGCCACTGTTAACGATGACGCTACTAATGGAAGGAACGTCAACATATCAATATATTTAGAGTTTGTGTCACCCTTGCGCTTGCAGAATGCATCTGTTTTAATGTTACAGTAAATTAATTAATACTTATTTAATCCTGGTGTTACGGTTTATGGATAGGATGCCGGCGGAAATTGACTGTGATTTTTAATGTTGAGTTCCCACGACGACCCCTTAGATGCATCTAACATATCAATGACTACATTCGATAATTTGGGGGTCACACGACTTTTCTGATTGAAATTATACACATATAGGCGGGGATTAATGATTCAGCCATTCTATCAGTTACTCAAGTTATATTTAATACAGTATTATCACAATTCGTTCAATTCATGACAATCTCTTTTGTGGTAGTTGCGTAGTTTGGTTAGTACGATCCGTCTTATATATAGAATGTGTTTGACGCGTTGTCGAATTTAGATGTATCTTCAACGGGTAGACACATCTGATGTGAAAGTACCTTTATTCTACTTACTTACTTACATTGGCACATATTTCTTTAGATAATTACAACAATTCATAATTTATAGAAAAATATGATTTAATGATAATGAGAATATTCAAGTAAATCATAAAAGAATGTGCTTGCTCTTTTACATTCTACGGTAATTCACAACATGAATGTACATTCTTGAACATATCCTTCGGTCTATTACGAACATATCGAAATAAGACTAAATCAAATAATATATTAACAAAATAATTGCGAAGCACAGTCCAAACTGCTACTAATTGAAGAGAAGGCGGTACATAGACAGCCGCCGGGTTTGTTAGAACGAGATATGCCAAACATATTATCAACACGTTTCTACCAGAATCGACTTGGAAGCCAAAGACGGGATGTTTCCGACGAAGCCAATGTGTTCTCCGATCAAGATGTTATTTTGGCTACACACTACAAACATACTATTATCAATTCTATTAAAAAGCGGACAGGATGGTGACCAGCGCACGTTTGTCTGTGCTTTTGTATGTTACGTAACAATACTTTAGTAATCACCCTTACTACTATAGAGTGACATGCATATTATATATACTTGGCTTTATAAATTGTCTGTGCTTTTGTATGTTACGTAACAATACTTTTAGTAATCACCCTTACTACTATAGAGTGACATGCATATTATATATACTTGGCTTTATAAATTGTCTGTGCTTTTGTATGTTACGTAACAATACTTTTAGTAATCACCCTTACTACTATAGGGTGACATGCATATTATATATACTTGGCTTTACAAATTGTCTGTGCTTTTGTATGTTACGTAACAATACTTTTAGTAATCACCCTTACTACTATAGAGTGACATGCATATTATATATACTTGGCTTTACAAATTGTGTTTCATATACTATTTATATTTTAATGTGAGAATACATCGATGAATACATATTTAAACCTATTTCCGTGATAACGGTAACTACATTTAGTAATTTATGGAATGCACGATTGTTCTGTTTAACAATATAGTTATACGCATAGTGATTTACCTGCAAATAATACTAGAGATGATTTAGCTAAACATTTATTTTAATTACGTTTTTACATACGTACGTTAACAATAAAACACAATTTATATGGAAATATTATTTAATGGCAAAGAAAGTATTCAAGCAAATATATAATGCAAGACGATGCATGTTGGTTTACATTCTACGGGAATTCGCAACATACACAAGCATTCCTGAACATGTCCTTCGCTTTGGAGCGAACATATCGAAACAAGAATAAATAAAAGAAACTATTGACAAACGAATTGCAAAACAGAGTCCAAGTTGCCACAAATTGAAAAGAAGGCGGCACATCGTTTCCCTTCAACACAATGACTGCAGTTGTATATACAGCCGCAGGAATTGTTAGAACGAGATATGCCAGACATATAATCAACACGTTTTTACCAGAACGAATCGACTTGGAAGTCAAAGACGGGATGTTTCCTAAATCAATGTGTCCTCCGATCGAATTCGCTTGCGTTGCGATTTGACGATGAGTTCGGACTATGACGTGAAATATTGTTGCAGTGGAGTAAACGATCACAGAAAGAGGCAGAATGACATCGACAACGAGTTGTAATATTATTAAACCTGTAATGTTTGCTGCACGTTTAGAAGCAGATTGCATGCCGTACATACATATGTCGAAATCCCAGTTGTCCACTCGAGGGGATAGTGCGGTCGCCATCACCGCTCCAGACACCCATATTCCTGCTATTATGAAGCAACAACGTCTTCGAGTGAGTATTTGTTCGTACTGGAGCGGTTTCGTTATGGCGACCATCTTGCACACGGTCACCCAGCAGAGACTGTGCATAGAGGTGAATATGAACCAAACCGTGCACATTTCGTGAATCGTAGGAAGGTACTACGTGGCGAGATCAGAAAGCGTGAGCGAGAACATGAAAAGCGTCGTGCGATCTTCGCGCAGTTTCGGATATTTAACGATTACAGCAACGACGATGACATTCAGCGTTATATTGAGTACGATTACAGCACTGATGAGCATAGGCTTGATATCGTCGAAATCAATTACATTCATATTGGCATGTCCAATGAAGAACGTTCACAATGACGTTTCTTTCTTGAGATCAGCAAACAACACAATCCACAAATGCTGTGCCCGAATTAAGCCTGGAGGTTTACTCGATGACTTTCTCTCTGACTGTGGAAGTTGCACATTTTATCTCGCGACCATGCAAGCTGAATACGAAATATCGTACGATGGAATTAATCAAGAAATTGCTATTTTCATTAGTGATGATTTGATACGCCGCGAAGTGTCGTGTTTCCTCGATAATTTTGTAATCAATATCAACTGGAATGTATAGCACTGTCCAGGTTGCAGATGCATGTTGCTGATAAGATTTTTATTTTCTGTACACTCTAAAAATACGCATTTGTTAATGCTTTGTAAAATCTGAACGGATGTTGACAAGCGCAAGTTTGTCTGTTTCAAGAAAAGTTTTGTAGTCACTAGGCGTTTGTCGTGTTACCGAAAGGTATTTTTTCTTTATTCACGTCCTGTTTTGTTATGTCAGCTTTAACAATACGGACGCATCTTCGAACATACCCCATACATCACAGAATCTTAACATTTTATGCCACATAACACAGAGTTGACGGACACATTTTTTTTAATCGGAGCTATGTTTTCGGATTTTAATTTAGTTTCAGAATATGCCCATTACAAGAAATTAATGTTGGCCAACGAAACGTCCTACATCCTTAACATGTTTGCGAGGTGGTGGAAATTTGAAAAAGACTGAAATGGATATTCATTCATATTTACGCTTGCACTATACACATTATTTTTAAACTGTTTTTGTTTGTTATAATTGTTTTAAGATGCGAATACGATATTATTGGCGCTTTTGTATTTCCTTACCATATTTGCATCCTTTGTTTTAATATTATACTTTTTATTTTTTATTTTAATATTTGAATAAATTGATGCATACATATAATATTTAAACCTGATGATTTATATACGTGGTTTCATATGGACATAAGGCCGGCGGCAGGTGACTGTGCTTTTCAATCAAATGTCCCACACCACATTAGGGGATGGGGTGGTCTGAACTCACACAAAACACTATAGGTTTTTTGGACGTAGGCGACGACCCGTTAAACACATCGGCAACACGAGGACGCACCAGATGTGAACCGATCTTCATTAGTCCTCCTTCAAACAAGTATTCCATTATATCAGTGCCTACGTTCGTTAATTTGGGGATGCACAACTGTTCTGAGTGATAGCATAGACACTTAAACGAGGAGTAATGTGTTTACCAAACTATCAGTTACGGAAGTTATAATTAACACAGTATTAACATATTCCTTTCAATTCACAACAATGTATGTTGTTGTGTCAGCATAGTGATGATAGTACAGTCCGTCTTATGTTAGGACGGTGTTTTCCGCGTCGTCGTTTTAGACGTATCAACAATAGGGATACACATCTGGTGTGAAAGCACCGTTATTCGGCCTTCAAACACGTACTCGATGATATTAGAGTGCCTGCTTTCAGTAATATGTGGAATGCACGACTGTCCTGATTAATAATATAGTTCTACGTGTAACGATTTACCTGCAAGTAATACTAGTGGTGATTTGGCAAAACAAATTAAATGACATTGGCATATATTTAGGTATAGCCTGGATATGTAATTGGGTGTTGTGTGTGACTGTGGAAGTTGCACATTTCGTCACTCGCACATGCAATCTGATCACAGTATATCTTACCATTAATCTAATTAATTTCATTACTGGTCACATGATATTATGTTTGCAAATTAAGCCTGGCAATGAATGCCGTGTGGATATAATCATACACGCTAAGTGTCGTGTTTCTTTGACAAGTTTACAATCAATATCTAATGGAATGTATGGCAGTGTTCCGGTTGCAGAAGCATTTTGCTGCTAAATTTTTTATTTTGTCTACGCACTACAAATTCACAATTATTAGTACTAAGTAAAACCGGAATGGATGTTGAGCAGCGCACGTTTTTCTGTTTCCAGAAAAGTGAAATTGTTTAGTTACTGGCGTTTGTCGTGTTACCGAAAGATCCCTGGACGATATTCACATCCTGTTGTGTTGTGCCAGGTTTACAGTATGGACGCATCTTGGAACACCACCTATTCAAAATAGAATCCGGGTGTTTAGCCATAAATTGGGTATGTATAAGGGAATTCTACTTTTTGTGGAATATGCATGTCCATGTTTACGTGAATGCTTGCGTTGCAACCAACGCGGCTTCCGGGCAATGTACTCTATGCAAGATGCCAAGGTGGGCCCATGGCAGCAGTTTCTGTGCACATCATGGATAATGTGGTTATAGCGTAGGCGTTGACATCATAGATAATGTGATTACAGTGTAGGCGTTGCTACAATGTGCGAACATTAATTATAGTGTTTGATAATGTGAATATGTATAATTAGACAAACTGCTTAAATCACAAACCAGTGTCAATTAATTCATTAATAACTACAGCACATTAGCTTAACAAAGTCCCAATGAGTCCCAATGGCTGAATGATATGGAAACCCATTTGACATATTTGTACTTAGTATGCATCAACATAATAAACATATTGAACTGGGAATGTAACATAAAATAATTGTTTTTGTACAATTTTCTTTAAAGTAGGTCAATATATGTTTTAGGGGCTTATATTATTTCCGTCACTCTACGTCAGATTAGTGCGACGTATGGCAATACATGCAGTGCCACTGTTACGATGGTGCTACTAAACGAAGGAACGTCAACATATCAATATAACTATAGTTTAAGTCACCCTTGCTCTTGTAGAATGCAGTGCATGCTGTGTATTTTTCACGAAAGAGCACCGGGCACGTCAGGAAGTGTCATCCAAATGGGTACTAGTCTAAATGTTTTTCACCTTCGTCTAACAAACTTCTTCTGGGGAATGCACCGTGATATATATTTGATGTTAAGATATATTTGATCCAGACTCCGGCTATGTAAACAGTTCTTTTAACTTTATAATTATAACGGAAATGTTATTTATACATAATAATATTTATTATTAAACTGATAATGCCTATGTTTATTTTATCTTGGTGGGAGGAAATATATTCAGGGTACGGCAGAAGGGTATATCCTAACTTCGTTGACGCTGGCCAGTGGACTTGCCCTCACACGTGTCGGTATTCACGTTCTGCATGCTCTGAAACAGGATGCAATGGTAGCACCGGAAATGTGTGTAAATGCGAAAGTAGTGGTCACTCTAGCTGGACAGTTTCCTGACATAAACTTGCTAAAATGTGGGTGGCTTTCCTAAAATACTTTGGTATGACGAAGTTCGAAACGTAATATCTTGTAAATATCTTGTAATTGCAATTGTGAGAAAACACAACACACTGCAGGTGCAAACCTGATTAATATAATCACATTGATATATTGGCTTTCCTTCTCTCATTAGCTGCTCCAAATCAGTGACATTGCTTGTATTGTCATATTGTTATGTAGCACTACAACCGATGTGTTGATGGTTATATGTGGATAGGTATAAAATATTCACTTCACTACATGTCTTAGAGGGCACTGCATCATTCAAATAATACTGCATATTCACCACATGTAAACTTCAATTCATATTACGTGGTGCTATACAATTTTTTTGTGGTGTTCGAGATACTTGCATAACCAATAAATTATGATTTTTTATGATTTCCCTTGTTTTTCTGTGGCGCCCGATTGAAGGGATACCCGGTGATAAAAATCGGGACTCAAAAATCGCTTGCGCACACGAGAACCCGCGTGAAGGAAATTTGTACTCCGATTTTCACTACAATTCGATCAATCGTAAACATTTCAGATATCAATCTACTATGATTTGTTACATATTAAGAAAGCGAAAACATTGCTTCAATACCTATGCAAAATAACGCACATAAAAAACAATTGTTATGCTAACATAACATTCACGGAAAAACCTGGGGATCATATTGTCATCGGCTCAATATCGCCAACACATGAGCGCCCAGCATGGGGTCGGAAAATATTTATTTTGCGTGGTTCACCTTCTAGAGTAAATAGGTATGACACCAAGAAGCCATATGAAATATTTTGTGTTTTTTTTTCGCCAAGTAATTATACTTTTACTAAATACCCTAACTACTAAATAGTGACATGTAAAGTATTTATAGTTGGCAATACAATTTTTTTCAAACTGTTTTACAATTGTTTTAATATGCGAATACAATATCACTGGCATTTCTGGCAACACTATATATATATACATATATATATATATATATATATATATATATATATATATATAGGTAAATCGTTGCAACTATATATATATATATATATATATATATATATATATATGTATATATAACTACTTTCGCATTTACACACATTTCCGGTGCTACCATTGCATCCTGTTTCAGAGCATGCAGAACGTGAACACCGACACGTGTGAGGGCAAGTCCACTGGCCAGCGTCAACGAAGTTAGGATATACCCTTCTGCCGTACCCTGAATATATTTCTTCCCACCAAGATAAAACAAACATAGGCATTATCAATTTAATAATAAATATTATTATGTATAAATAACATTTCCGTTATAATTATAAAGTTAAAATAACTGTTTACATAGCCGGAGTCTGGATCAAATATATCTTAACATCAAATATATATCACGGTGCATTCCCCAGAAGAAGTTGGTTGGACGAAGGTGAAAAACATTTAGACTAGTACCCATTTGGATGACACTTCCTGACGTGCCCGGTGCTCTTTCGTGAAAAATACACAGCATGCAATGCATTCTACAAGAGCAAGGGTGACTTAAACTATAGTTATATTGATATGTTGACGTTCCTTCGTTTAGTAGCACCATCGTAACAGTGGCGCTGCATGTATTGCCATACGTCGCACTAATCTGACGTAGAGTGACGGAAATAATATAGGCCCCTAAAACATATACTGACCTACTTTAAAGAAAATTGTACAAAAACAATTATTTTATGTTACATTCCCAGTTCAATATGTTTATTATGTTGATGCATACTAAGTACAAATATGTCAAATGGGATTCCATATCATTCAGCCATTGGGACTCATTGGGACTTTGTTAGGCTAATGTGCTGTAGTTATTAATGAATTAATTGACACTGGTTTGTGATTTAAGCAGTTTGTCTAATTATACATATTCACATTATCAAACACTATAATTAATGTTCGCACATTGTAGCAACGCCTACACTATAATCACATTATCTATGATGTCAACGCCTACACTATAACCACATTACTGCTGCCATGGGCCCAACTTGGCATCTTGCATAGAGTACATTGCCCGGAAGCCGTGTTGGTTGCAACGCAAGCATTCACGTAAACATGGACATGCATATTCCACAAAAAGTAGAATTCCCTTATACATACCCAATTTATGGCTAAATACCCGGATTCTATTTTGAATAGGTGGTGTTCCAAGATGCGTCCAGACTGTAAACCTGGCACAACACAACAGGATGTGAATATCGTCCAGGGATCTTTCTGTAACACGACAAACGCCAGTAACTAAACAATTTCACTTTTCTGGAAACAGAAAAACGTGCGCTGCTCAACATCCATTCCGGTTTTACTTAGTACTAATAATAGTGAATGTGTAGTGCGTAGACAAAATACAAAATTTAGCAGCAAAATGCTTCTGCAACCTGAACACTGCCATACATTCCATTAGATATTGATTGTAAACTTGTCAAAGAAACACAACAATTAGCGTGTATGATTACATCCACAAGGCATTCATTGCCAGGCTTAATTTGCAAAGATAATATCATGTGACCAGTAATGAAATTAATTAGATTAATGGTAAGATATACCGTGATCAGATTGCATGTGCGAGTGACGAAATGTGCAACTTCCACAGTCACACACAACACCCAATTACATATCCAGGCTGTACCTAAATATATGCCAATGTCATTTAATTTGTTTTGCCAAATCACCACTAGTATTACTTGCAGGTAAATCGTTACACGTAGAACTATATTATTAATCAGGACAGTCGTGCGTTCCACATATTACTGAAAGCAGGCACTCTAATATCATTGAGTACGTGTTTGAAGGCCGAATAACGGTGCTTTCACACCAGATGTGTATCCCTATTGTTGATACGTCTAAAACGACGACGCGGAAAACACCGTCCTATCATAAGACGGACTGTACTATCATCACTATGCTGACACAACAACATACATTGTTGTGAATTGAAAGGAATATGTTAATACTGTGTTAATTATAACTTCCGTAACTGATAGTTTGGTAAACACATTACTCCTCGTTTAAGTGTCTATGCTGTCACTCAGAACAGTTGTGCATCCCCAAATTAACGAACGTAGGCACTGATATAATGGAATAATTGTTTGAAGGAGGCCTAATGAAGATCGGTTCACATCTTGTGCGTCCTCGTGTTGCCGATGTGTTTAACGGGTCGTCGCCTACGTCCAAAAAACCTATAGTGTTTTGTGTGAGTTCAGACCACCCCATCCCCTAACGTGGTGTGGGACATTTGATTGAAAAGCACAGTCACCTGCCGCCGGCCTTATGTTCATATGAAACCACATATATAAATCATCAGGTTTAAATATTATATGTATGCATCAATTTATTCAAATATTAAAATAAAAAATAAAAAGTATAATATTAAAACAAAGGATGCAAATATGGTAAGGAAATACAAAAGCGCCAATAATATCGTATTCGTATCTTAAAACAATTATAACAAACAAAAACAGTTTAAAAATAATGTGTATAGTGCAAGCGTAAATATGAATGAATATCCATTTCAGTCTTTTTCAAATTTCCACCACCACGCAAACATGTTAAGGATGTAGGACGTTTCGTTGGCCAAAATTAATTTCTTGTAATGGGCATATTCTGAAATTAAATTAAAATCCGAAAACATAGCTCCGATTAAAAAAAATGTGTCCGTCAACTCTGTGTTATGTGGCATAAAATGTTAAGATTCTGTGATGTATGGGGTATGTTCGAAGATGCGTCCGTATTGTTAAAGCTGACATAACAAAACAAGACGTGAATAAAGAAGAAATACTTTTCGGTAACACGACAAACGTGACTACAAAACTTAACTTTTCTTGAAACAGACAAACTTGCGCTTGTCAACATCCGTTCAGATTTTACAAAGCATTAACAAATGCGTATTTTTAGAGTGTACCCAAAATAAAAATCTTATCAGCAACATGCATCTGCAACCTGGATAGTGCTATACATTCCAGTTGATATTGATTACAAAATAGCACACATGTCGTGCACCTCTCTTACATCATGGGGCTTAGCACACATGTCGTGCACCTCTCTTACATCATGGGGCTTAGTACACACGTCACGCCACTATCTTACATCATGTGGCTTAGTACACATGTCGCGCACCTCTCTTACATCATGGGGCTTAGCGTACATGTCGTGCACCTCTCTTACATCATATGGCTTAGCACACATGTCGTGCACCTCTCTTACATCATGGGGCTTATCGTACATGTCGTGCACCTCTCTTACATCATGGGGCTTAGCACACATGTCGCGCCCCTCTCTTACATCATGGGGCCCCTCTCGCTCATTGTGCACCAGACACGCTTACGTAAGAGCGTGGAAGAGGATACTGCGAAGTGACATTTTAAGACACGCCGAGGCGAGCCATGTGTGTGACTGCAGTGTGATAGTTGTATGTAGCGAAGCAGACGTTTGCGCATATTTTACATGTAATACCATTACAATTGTTGAAATGACGATGGTTCTACAGTACCATGACATATAGAAACTAAATGAAGCTGCTTTAAAATAGATGTTACCTGTCTGCGATGAGTATGAATATAATTGTTCTGTTCACATACTTTTATTTCGATATGGATTTGATTATTTCAATTGACTTGAATTGAATTGAACTGTTCTTGCAACAGAAATAGTAGAGGGATATCTTAAAGTCGCAATCAGTCCTCCCTTATTCCGCTCCGTCTCGTCCGGCCAGTCGCCATCTCCCTCAGTCTCACAATGTCTGTGCCCGATCGCAACCTGATGCTGTGCTCTACGCGTTAAAGACAGCGAGAGACGAGACCAGTTAATTCTAGGCTGCATGGTGTATCGTGAAGCATACACGGCTGCATTCCCTTCCGAAGTAGAGGAGATCCACGAGTTGCTCTGCATTGACAACACTCCTGCGGAAGAGCAGCGAGGCGTTGTGGTCGGCGAAATCCAGTAGATAAGCAAGCACTGGTCAACACTGCTTCCTTGAATGGAAGCAGATGCGGCATTTCCCCATGTTTTGCTCCCGTCAGCCAATTTCTCATATGTATTGTTGTACTCTCTAATTGTGATTGGTTGCTGAACCTGGATGCGCCGTCTCTACACCTCACCGCCTGACTCACCGGATGGACACTACTACAGGAGGACATGACCATGACCATGATGCTGCCATGCCAGCGATTGAAAATAGCCTCGCTGTGTATGTGATGTCCAATGTGAAGTCCAATTTTGCTAGCACATCGCTGACAGTAGAACTCCTAAAAAGAATAAAGTCCGGGCCGTGTAACTCCCGGTAAATATACTTTGACCTCGTTCATACCTAACATTTCTATGAACCAGCCAACTTAACGTATTTTCACATTTTCCACATCATAGGGATTTACCGTATGTGATACGGATTTGTGGGATTTGGGGAGGCGCAGGGACATTTCTCATTTATTAACGGATTTGTTTCAAATGGAATTTATTTTGATAAAATACACATTTTCTTGTGTTTATCACACAAGTATAACATGGAATGTGTTTACCACATAAATATAATGTGTTTATCACACAAGTGTATCATGTAATGTGTTGATCATACAAGTATAACATGGAATATGTTTATCACACAAATATAACATGGAATGACACAGTTACAGCGGTCGAAGCACAACTAATGTTAATGCTATACACATTTCCTGCGAAACCTAGCAGATTTCATTTGATGTAAGTATAATCGATCGGAATAGATCGATTATCCAAACAAATATATTTTACAGAATGATACAGGATGTCAAGTAAAAACACGGATTTCAACCACAACAAGTTATATGTTTGCATTTCATACTATATATTACCCTATAAGGACAAAATACACCAGGCTTCTCGTGCCTAGGAATCTATGCATACAACGGCATGACAGTATGTAAAGTTTTCATACTCATATTTTATACTTATATTTTCATAATCTACACATGAATTGACGGATATTTGGCGTGAATTTTCATATTAATCCCGGCGTCCTATATATATATATATATATATACATATACATATACATATATATATATATATATATATATATACGCCGGATTAAATGGGTTAATAAACACGACGACGGACGCGATGTCGCTGTAAACGAAGATATTTGAGAGGTAGCGTTTCTTCCGGGAATTTGTGGAACTGTTGAAGCTGTCGTGAACCGTTTATTTGAATTTGACACTACATTGATTGCACCGTAAATCACAGCGCCTTGTGTCACGTATGACAATAAACAATATTTGTCGAGTCAATGATGCGGTCTCTGGTCGAACGGATAATGAAAGGCATTTCCTGGAAACGCTTTTTGAAATTGGCCTCGTGCGCGTGTCATTGCAGAAACAAGTAAACCAAGACAGGGAGTGGGACGAAGTGCAAACGATTCAGCATAAATCACACTTGGCGTAGGATAAACTGACACATCCACGTTCCCACAGGTCGACCTGTCAGATATACTGTAGGATTACTACCACCCCTGGCTAGCGAGCTTGGTCCCGATTACATTTGACAATCACGCTGCCCTGAAACCTTTCAAGTACATTTGTCATTGGTTGCACAAAACGGTTAAAAAAAGGATTATAAATTAATAATATTCAACACATGTCTGCCGTCTTCCTGTTTTAGAGGTTTTTTCCCGTTCCTTTAATGTAACGCTATATACGTTGATTCATGTTAGAACCAAGATTATTTGACACCATTAATAAAATCAGACAGGTAAATATGAAATTGTGTTGTTTCCTACCATTGGTGTGCTAGTTTGTTTATTTATCGTTCTGGTGTAACTTTTTTTTTTTCAGGTTTTTGCTGGCATTGCAGTTTTAATGTAAAGGATTATGACAACATTTCTTTAATGTAAGATTAAGTACAATTCGTGAAATAAATATATGCATTCCTAAATGCTGACAAGAAATTGACACAATTTGCCAATTGTCTCACCTCCACATACATATACAAGCAAACTGTGTCAGCATGGGTAAACGTTGACCAGAAGGGCATATAATACTTGACAATTTATTGAAAAGAAATTGATTTGCGTCAGGACAGACGCGATTGACATATGAAATTATCGTTTCCTCTCACACGCATCGTACCTACGCTTATGCGCAACTTCATCATCGGCGCTCAGTTTTCTTTTGGGGGTTGGACCCCTGCCATGAAATTCCACACGATTTCGAAAGGAAACGCAGAAGATCGACGGGTAAAAGTTAATACTGTTCAGTGCACTATATTTGTACCCGTGTGCACGGATTTTCGACTAAGTTGCAACGAGTATAATGGCTGCTCGTTTACGAAATCGGACATATCGGGAACGAAGATTAAACATTTTATTTTTCGATACAATATGTTACGTTTATGTCTGTACGACTAATTCAAATTGCTTGCATTTATATTGTTACAAAACGAGTGGAAAATAGCTTCTCGCCCGGCGGACTAGTGCAAGCCAAAGGTTACTCATCCCCAGGAATTTCTACTCGCCTTGGGCGAGGGGGCGAGCGTTAAGTTCGATCCCTGCTTATTATACATCTTGAAAATGTTATGGAAGATTACAAAAAACTTCCTTCAAAAAATATGAACGACATGTTTTCCCGTCTTGCAAAATCATGGAAAGGGGCAATTAAATACTAGAATAACTAGTTAAATTAACTTAATCTTTGATTTGTTTTTAAAATGTCCTAAGTATGTTAACTAGAATGTTAACAGTTAACTACTTAAGTTAATTTAATTTGTAAATTTATCTAGTTAAATTAACTGATACCTTTTCCTGATCTACGAATGACACTGCCTTGGTATTTGGTGCTGTCAGTCAATATCTCTCGAAATTGCGACGTGATACTGACAGTTATCCTCGCCTCCTTCGGCAGAACGAAGGAGGCGAGGATCATGTCACTCATGGCAAGGTTCGACACCGACCACCTTGCAGTGAGATCATGTGTTGATGGGTCAGATGTCCGTGCTCTATGCTACCGAAGTCAACAGTTGTTTCAATGGGCCTGTTGGAAGTTAAATGTACGATGAAGGACTCAGTCAGTGATGTCAGCTACCTGAAGGTTGTAAGGGACAAGTTGCAGTTACATCGCAGTCACCAGTACTATGAACAGTGTATGGGCCAGACGGGGTTGACAGGGGCGAAGTGGTGTGACTTCTATGTGTGGGGCGAGAATGACTGTCACTGTTAAATGATTGCTTTCGATACTTCTGTATTTGTATGCATGCTTGCGAAACTTGATACTTTCTTTGTAAGCTATTTCCTGTCTGCTCTAACTGCTAAAAAAGTTGATTGAAGTGGAGTATTCACAGGTTGTAGCCTTGTGGGTGGTTAAATTATTACAGCAGTTTGGTTTCTGTAGAAATTATATGTTTGCAATACTTACAAAACAGGACACTTTGCTCTCTGAATGTGTTTGTCAGTGTGTTGAGTTTATAATAAACAATGATTGTCTTAAACAAATTGTCTTAGCATTAAATATAGCAATTTGTGCGGTGGCCTAGCACAATACTGGTAGGTCTTTTTATTCAGAAATTGGAAATAGACACCATTTCTCAATCAAACGCTACTTATTCACATTAAAACTTCACTACAGTATAACACATTTTTTCTATCAAAATTGTTTAATTGATGTTTTGATTAAACCATTTATGCAATCCAGTTAATTGAATTACATGTTTTTGTCAACATGCAAGAATTGATCCACTGTTGTTGGTCGGGAGGCAGACAGGGATAATAGTATGTAATAGTAACTGTTACAAATATTAAAGTAATAGATGAAACATAACACAATGTAATAGAACATAATGTAATAGTAATTGAGGTTGTTAGTTGTAAATATGAACCTGTGTGTTTGTGTTGAGCTATTCTTTACATCAGCCACATTCACCAAACATCAACTTTGGCTTCCTCTGTCAAATCCAATAGCTGATAAAAACAATCAACGATGAGAAACCTGTAATAATAATTGTAATAGCTTGAAATTTAATTGTAATAAATTGCGTAGCCTTCAGCATGTAATAGTAATAGAAAGAAAGGTAGGTAATTACATTGCAATGTAATAGACCCCAGGCATGTTTGAGGGTGGCTCTGAAAGGCTCACTTTCAATCCCCATTACTTCCACAGAAATTTGTCAACAGAGAGTACACAGATCACATTTGGTTGATGGACCCTACAAATGTGAGTGGCGCCACTCCATCAAAGAAGTGGTAGCACTTCACTCTGCATATAGCACAAAATGATACATATAAAGATATATTAAAGTGTACATGCACTCTTGTATAGAATAATACAACTAAATACAGCTATGAAGATAACAAAATTAGACAATGGAGCTAAAATTCCAATTTATTTTATATGAAATGACCACTAATGGAGTCAGACCACAGTTGAGAATTGGTGGCCATGTTAACGTTTTGTCTGATTATAAAAAAACATGACCATCAAAAATTATAAAAATTGCCCACAGCAACTGGCATCATCTCATTGATATACTGACCAAATTTTTTTTAAATCACATACCTACAGCTCTTTTAAATCGCCCCGACGTGCGATGCCTAAAAATAGCCATGTATTCATGCGCCCACCTGGCCATTAGCAGAAATATTCCCATAAATCCCTCCGTCAGTTAAACTCTTTAAAAAATGCACTGTTTCACAGCCAATAGCTTATACAAACAAACCTGTGAATATTCCTGCTCAAAGGCACTCATGTCACATAATATTAATTTATTAAGTTCCCATTTTACAATAAACAGGAAGGTCAACTGTGGTCTTACCCCTAATGCGCCAGAAGATTTATGGCAGCTTCAGGCATTAATAGTGGCGCCACACTGTGGATTATGAACCAACCAATGAGATGCCCCGCCCCGATTATTTAGAGTCCGCGAGGTGGAGTCACAAACTTTTATTAACACATTATGGCGGTTCCCAGTACGAAACATCAGTTGCTAACACTGATCGATGAAATCAACATTGTTACAAGGTACGACATTGACATCGTAACGGTTACTTAAGATGTTACGAGATGGCAGAACTGAAGTCGTGATTGTAATTGTTTATTTAACTTTGCGCAGGCAATGAAAACCTGATGGCCATATTATCGCCCGCACACTTGCTTCCACGGCACTGCCAACTGAATCAATTTGAGCCTGTGTAACTATATATATATCTAGGCTAGCGCTGCCGATCGCCAATTGCGCCATGGGCGAAACGGTTTCCCATTTGGCGAAAACAAAAAACAACTCTTCGCCAATTTGGCGAAACGCTTGAACCCGTCAATCATAGGCATAGCTGCCCGCCACCCGTGGAATTGTTTTCGCGCCCCCAATCTGTAATTGCCCGGCGATAAGCCAATGGTTTAATTGCTTTCGTCGAAAGTTTGCGTCCTGCTGGGCAGCCTGCGGGGCAGCTACAAAATAATATTATAACCTGTAAAATGTGGGAGCTCACTTCCTCGTAGTTTTTCAGTTTGAATTACCAGAGCCACCAGATTCTCATACATTACGGTACGTTTGAAACTTGGGAATGCACTTTTATTTCACTCTACTTAAGTTAAAGGTACCAGCTCAGTTAATTGCATCCAATGCTAATGGCTATGGTTAATGTTAATTTTTTTAGGTGCTATGTTGAAGAGATCAGCCAGAATTAAGGTAAAATCCTCATTAATATGACATGACACAATCATTAATTTTGAACCCATTTGTCCTCAGCTGTGATGAGCGTATGCCTTACTTGGCTAACGCTGTTGATAACCATTTACACCATTAGCCATGTTTGGGGAAATGTGATACGGGTCCTTCACTAAACATTTATCTTTTTAATGTTGCAGTAATTTAAATTAATTATTTGTAAAATAACCTCGTGGGGAAACGTAATGGAATACTCGGCTGTCAGCAGAAAGTTCTAGCATAATTTCGCTTTCCCAGAAAATCAAAGAGGGTATTTATAGCATTCATATATGCTAGCTAATCTGATTCGTCCTCCTGTCTCAATGGTGTATTAATCAACCAATGTCATCGCTTTCAAACCCTATCGCAACATTTCAGTTTGACCACTTATCGCTCCTGAGTGTGGTGACGTTCTGAATATGGTATAGAAATTTGAGCAAGTCACCACACTGAAGAGTAAAAAAGAACAGTAGAAAAGAATTTAACAAGTGTCATACCTTTGGCGATGTGCAGCCACTTTACTTCTATGAAGGCACTAGCGTCCGGTTCCCACAGACTACCTAGCTCATGTATGGCTCCCATTAACAGCTAGTGTACGACAGTGACCACACCCCAGACAATGATATCGGCTGACCAGCAAAACTACATGAATGGGGCTTATAGGTAAATACCTATAGGTTGAGGGCGTCCATCCATTTCCAAAATGAAAAACTTCCTTTGCAGGGCTACCAGTACCCACAGCTGATACTGCCATGCCTGATGTAGGGCCACAAAAGTACCCACCTCTGATACTGTCATACCTGATGTAGGGCCACAAGTACCCACCTCTGATACTGTCATGCCTGATGTAGGGCCACAAACACACACAGCTGATACTACCACATCTGATGTAGGGCCACAAACACCTACAGCTGAAACTGCTATGCCTGATGTAGGGCCACAAGTATCCACATCTGATATTGCTATCCCTGATGTAGGGCCACAAACACCAACAGCTGATACTGCCATGCCTGATGTAGGGCCACAAGTACCCACCTCTGATACTGTCGTGCCTGGTGTAGGGCCACAAACACACACAGCTGATACTACCACATCTGATGTAGGGCCACAAGTATCCACATCTGATATTGCTATCCCTGATATAGGGCCACAAACACACGCAGCTGATACTACCACACCTGATGTAGGGTCACAAGTACCCATAGCTGATATTGCCATGCCTGATGTAGGGCCACAAGCACCCACAGCTGATAATATCACACGTGATGTAGGGCCCCAAGTATCCACAGCTGATACTGCCACACCTGATGTAGGGCCACCAAGTATCCACAGCTGATACTGCCACACCTGATGTAGGGCCACCAAGACCCACAGGTGATACTGTCATGCCTGGTATAGGGCCACAAGTTTTCATACAAGAAGCAGCTGATGACATTGTCCCCGGTGCAGGAAGAGCGATTAGACTCAGATGATTTGTTTGACAGTGGAAATGAGGAGGACATTGAATGTAAACAAGCTGACTCGATTATCAGTGAGACTGACAGCCAGGACGCTAGTGAAGATGCTGATGATCTGGGCTGGGTTCCAGATAGTGAGGAGGATGTTGAAAGTGGTATGGTTTTCAGTAATAGCAAAGAGGAACGATTAGACTTCAACTGAAGTATCATTCGCTACGCAGATACGACAAGAAATTGGTAGTCAGCTCGATCCAGAACTGGATGATACAGCCTCGGAAATCTTTCCATTGATATCGTCAGAAACAGCGACAATGTCAATACAACTTCAGACAACCATAAACAAAAGTGGGACAAACGCCATGCTTGCAAGTATTGCGGAAAACTCTACATGAAGATAGCCAGGCATTTAGAAGCATGCCATTCCACAGAAACTGAAGTAGGGAGAGCAATCCAACAACCGAAGAATTCAGTGGCGAGAAGAGTTGCATGGTCTGCTATATGCAATGAAGGCGATTATGCACATAACTACAGCGTGTTTAAGGACAAGCAAGGCCTTATTCTTCCAATGGAACACTTCAAGCTGTTGGTAGCAGGGTTTTCATGCCACTACCCGCAAGTATAAAAAATCCCAGCCTTGCTCTGAATATTGGCTATTTGCTGAAGAAATGTGCACTGATTTTGCATAGCGAGGGGATGATAGAAGATGATGAAAGAAAGCAGAAGAATGGCAAGATATTCAAAGAGTTGTATGATGCAGAGTGGACAGACAGAATTTCATCAGGCGCACTTCAGACACTCGACATCAACAAATCCAATCAGATGAAACTTCTTCCATTATGCGAAGATGTGCAAACTCATTTTGTCCATGTCAAAGTGAAGTCTGCACAGCTACGTACAAAAGTCAAAGCACACTCTCGTTGTCATGGTGATTGTGTACACTACATACAATGTGAAATAACCATGTTCAACAGAAAGAGAGGTGGAGAAGTTCAGAGAATGAAGGTCATTGATGTGCAAAATGCGATGAAAGATACTTCGTTGCCAGACAAGGAAATGGAGCAGTGCCTGTCATCAACTGAAGTACAGTTATGCCAAGTCATGAAGAGAGTGGAATTTCGCGGAAAGTTTGACCTGAGAGTCGCCTTAGTTCTGACTCCAAATATGCTTGACAACATTTGGAACATGCTAGACGTGAGTGTGTTGTCGGAGTTCGTGGGAACTACCTGTTTTGTCGACCAAATTCTGACCGACCGTAGGGGAGCCGATTCGCTTAGAGAATTTATGTAGGAAGTTAAGTTAAAGCAGCCACAACAACTGAACTGGACTGGCATGAGGAAACATTTAGCAACCCTCTCTCAGGTGTTTGAATTGTCAGAAACATCGCAAGATCAACTCGCACAATTCATGGAGCATTCCATTCGAGTTCATCGCAGTTTCTACAGACTGCCTATGGATCTGCTGCAGAGAGCAAAAGTGGCGAAAGTCTTAATGGCTGCAAACCTGGGTAGGCACCATCCATCTGAAGAGTTTGAAGACATCAAAGTGGATGCAGATGGTGAGTGAAATGTTACTGTTTTGTTAAAAGCCCAATATTCAGTATAATTGAATGTATGAACCCAATGAGTACACTGTTGTGAAATGCATGATTTTGTCAATAAGTTACACTAGGTCCCGGATGCTCAAATGGTGGAATTTGAACCTCGTGAAATTATTTAAGCACCATTATACTACTACTACTAGGACATCATTCGCCTCGTAATTACTACCTGTATCAGTCAGTCTGTCTGTCATCATGTTAGTCACTAGTTTGCTCGGTGTGCCCTCGAAATGTAATACCTCATGCAAAAGTGCCCTTTTTCCAGAAGCACCACCTTGCCATTTTTCAATCCTGGGCACAACACAGATGGTCATCCTCTGCCCGGGCAATTTTTGTCTGCTACATCATGAAATCATTTTACCTCTTATCGACACAGTTATTGTTTGTTCCTTTACAGAAGTGGTTGTGCCAGATGATACCGATGGTGACAGTGATTTGGATGAAGCTCCAAATGAGAGGATTCACAGAGAACAGAATGGTATAGTCAATGTTGGAAAATGCTGTATATAGTAAACCTCGGATATAGCGAATTCGGATATAACTAAATTAAAAAAAATTCTTATTGGATGTTCGAAATTGATGGTAACTAATGGATATAATTAATTATGGATATATCCGAGTTTTACTGTATTTTGTTAACTCCTCATGTACCAGGTCAATATTTCCCCAATGCGCCCACATCATGATGTAAATGCTTGTACAAGTGTTGCCAACTACTGAATAGTTGTTAAGTTCGCATCATCTAAATGCTTAATATGTATGCTATTTATGAGGGGCAAAAATCCGAATAGGTTTTCATTGAATGTTTTCGTTTGCTCAGTTCTTCAGCATGTTGTCTTTCTCAGAAACACACGTAATTAGTGACAAGGGACATCAGAGAAGCACATGACTTAGATTATAACTTTTGTTTTTCACATGAACAATCCTTGTCAGATTTTGACATCTAAAATATTTGATCTCTGTCAGCAATGTTTTATCAAAATTCACATATGAAAGTGACAGCCACTTCTGATAAGATAACTAGGAAGCTCATGTGATGAATCCTCAACGTGCATAATTGCATATATATGGGCAATTCCACCATGATTGACGTTACAAACTCACAAACGTTATTTTAAAATTGTCTTCAAGCTATGAATGGATACAGTTATCTTCTGTTGTTGGAAATTATGTAACATGACACTAAAAAGTTACACATGGAAAGTGAATAATTCAATACAAAAGCATAATTAACTTGGATTTCACTGGACTGAACTAAATAATTATCAAAATGATAAACAATCTCAACCCAACGATCATAAAATATCCAATTAATCAAAATCCGGGAAGCTAGCCCCTAAAAGTTGTCTTGCAGTTATCATCACTTAACCTTGTTCATGCAAGTTAAAAGCCTGTTGAATAGGTTTAAACTATTTTTTATTAAATCTGGAAATTTGTGTTCCTGTTTATCTTCTATGGAATGGAATTGCCCATATATGTATCCTTCATATCCGTGTTCAGGGTTGTTTCATTTAAATCATGATTTAAATCGCTCCAAAAAAATCATTGATTTATGATTTTTTTTACTCCGATTTTTTTATTTTTTTTTAAATCATGATTGTTTTCAACCCTTTCCATGTTCCATATAGGTACCATGTGTGTACATGTGCTGATTATGTACCAGACCCAGAATACTCTACAACCCTTGCTCATGTGTCAGTTTGCCTTCAAAGTATTGATTTGGTTTCATTTATTCATGTATGTTTTTTCACACCCAATATGTCATATTGAAAATAATTTTACCTAGACACGACTAGTGATGTTTGTTTTACAGAAATGATGTCACATGACGTCACATGATGCCACATGACGCCGACAGTGAACATGAACCTGAGCACACAACTAGCACTGCCTCATGTAGGTACCAGAGCTTTAAGGAGAGGCGAAGTAAGCTTGTTTGTGACGGTATTTTTATTATTAATAATTATATCATCAATGCCATGAATTGTCACATGTTGTCACCTTATACCGCCAGGTCGTTCCCGACTTTTGGCGACTCTCCAGCACAGGCTCCTCCATTCAAATGTTATAGGCTGTCACTAAATGTTTACATTGTGTGACATACAGAAGAAAGATGTTTACAAGAATAAATACATCTTGGGAGTTGTTTTTCAGTTGCCTGAAGATTCTTTTTACAACCGCATTATGTATCAAGACACTCACAAGTTTGTATTACACATTACAGGTGATGACGGACAGCTGGTATCACAAGAGATAACTGTGTCAAAGAAGAGGAAAGGTGATTTTAGCTTATGCTATGTATCATTTTAATCTTTCTCGTCAAACATATGACCAAGTAGCAACAATATCATTAGGAAAAAAGGGCTAGAAGTGAAAGATAATGTTATGTTTGAGCAGATGTTTCCATTACGCTGCTTAATGTGCTATTGGTCTGTAGTTTGCAGGTTCAAATTTTTTACTTTTTGTGTGTATTGGAGTTAATAATGCTTGAAGCCAGTCATTGTAGGGTTTGCAAGTGTTGTATGACTGTTGAAGGTTGTGTGTTATGATTGGGCTAATTGCTCTGCAGTGTCTTTAATAAGAACTGGCTGGGAGTTCATCTGGGCCAGTAGCTGGGAGTTCATCTGGGCCAGTAGCTGGGAGTTCATCTGGGCCAGTAGCTTTGCTTTTGTTTAGATTTTACAGTTGTTTAATTATTCCATTTAGTGCCAATTTCAAGAAGGAGGATATTGGGATACAAGATTTTTTGGGTTAGGGTATTATTCATGGGAGATTGCAGAACTAAATTGGTTGTTCATGGCATTTGCTTTGTCACGATCATTTGTTATATATTTGTCATTTACTCATAAGGTGGGGATGCCTATATTTTTTTATAAAGCCCTAATGTAATCTAATTTGCAAATTATTTACCTTTGTTTTCATATACCAACATTGGAATGAATTGTGTTTTAAGAGTTTCATATTATTTACCATCGTTATTGTTATTCAATAAGTATTCATGTTCCATGTCTGCTTGCAGTCACACGATGTCAGTGGACACAACAGCAACGGGATACAGGCTTTTGGCAACTGAGTCATTGTGTAAACTTGTTGAAGAAAGCTGACGTTGAAGAAGCCATTACTAAGGAGGATGTTTTAAGAGATATACCGTGGCATCGCATCAAAGACTTGGTGTATTACAAGATAACATCTCGGAAGCTTCACTTCATGTGACTAGTTGTGTGATATGTCTTCACTTACGATTTATCAATTCCTAGACATGGAGCCGTCACTCTTCAATAGTGAACGTATTCTGCAGCTGTGTTGGTCCATGGGGGGTGTTTTTATGGTACCCACTAGTTACGTCATGCATATATAGACGATGTGTTCAGCAGGCAACTGAGTCATTGTGTAAAGTTGTTGAAGTTTCCAGGAAGATGTTTTAACATATATTGGTAGAATTATTAAAATGAACTAAGTCTTGAATTCATTTATTTTGGACATTTTCTGTTTGTGGTACTTATCTATATCAGAATGTACTTGTGGCCCTAATTATTGGAAAGCTTGCTTTGTAATGCATGCAAACTTGTGCGAAATCAAAAAAGTTTTCACTTTTTATATTTTCAGTTTGGGGGCAACATGGCTTAGTGCACTTTTAGTAGCCTTACATTTGCAAACAGCTGACCTGACCATACAAGTAGGTCAACACACACACGTTAAGTAATAATTTTATATTATATAATTAAATAGTAATGAAGTTGCTTTCCATGTGGAGAACCTGGTATACCAAGGGATATAATCATGTATTTCTAATAAAGTTATCTTCTTTGACAGCATGTTTTGAATATTGGTTTTTATAGGCTTTCTGATATTATTTTGGTAAGCATAGTTATTGAACAGTGTCAATTTGTACAAAGTAAAATTTTAGTAACCAGTCGCATTATAATACATACATTATTTCATTTGGGATATATTATGTCATTCGATACTACAGTAACTATACCGTTAGGAATCAGGATATGTTTATTTGTCGAAAAGTAAAACAAAATGATACAAAATCAAAGTTAACATCATTAATGGTAGATGTAGTAAGCCTTGGATTGATCTACTTTGGACATTTCGGTTCATGGAACTTATAAAAAAATTCTTTTGGCCCTAATTATAATTACAGTAAACTTCAGATACAACGAATCGCTCGAGACCAGCCAATTGATTTGTTACATCCGAGTTTACTGTACTAGGTTTGCTTTATAATGCATGCAGAACAAATATTGGCTGAAATCAGGTCCCAAGTTCATTTTAGGTCCCCATTGAAAGGCTTGTGTGTGGCACTGGAGTCCCTACTAGGGCCTGTCTACCCCCCTCACACACACACACACACATTGGAGTCCCCCCTAGGGCTGTCTACCCCCCACACACACACACATCGGAGTCCCCCTAGGGCCTGTCTACCCCCCCACACACACACACACATTGGAGTCCCCCCTAGGGCTTGTCTACCCCCCACACACACACACATCGGAGTCCCCCCTAGGGCCTGTCTACCCCCCCACACACACACATTGGAGTCCCCACTAGGGCCTGTCTACCCCCCCACACACACATTGGAGTCCCCACTAGGGCCTGTCTACCCCCCCACACACACATTGGAGTCCCCACTAGGGCCTGTCTACCCCCCCACACACACACATTGGAGTCTCCACTAGGGTATGTCTACCCCCCCCCACACACACACACAATTTATGTATTGAGCTTGTTGTTCGAATGTGTATATTTGAATAGTATTTATATGGTCTATGCTAATATAGTCGCATATTAAATAAGGCCAATAATTTCCAAAAATAAGCCCATCGAGGCTTAGTGCACGTCTATTAGCCTTACATTGACCTAACAAGTAGGCCAACGTGCAGCTTAAGTGATACTTTTATAGTATAATTATATGCAACCTGCAGTGAAATGTTTTACACAGGCTGCTGACAGCATGTACAGATAAATGCATGTCGAATGCAATGGTCACGTAACCTTTGACCTAAGTCCCCTATCTAGTTGAGTGTGGCACAGGTCCCCACTTCAAGTCCCCAGTTGGATTTTAATTCCTATAACTTGAGTTGACTATTAATCTAAACGTTTTGGTTATCGTATACATTATTAACGACCAAGGTCGTCATATGATTGCAGATTGGTGTGGCCAACACCTATATTTACGAGGTCCCCACTTACCATTACATATATTGTAGTCCCCACTTGGGCATCTATACTCGTGTGTGTGTGTGTGTGTGTGTGTGTGTGTGTGTGTGTGTGTGTGTGTGTGTGTGTGTGTGTGTGTGTGTGTGTGTGTGTGTGTGTGTGTGTGTGTGTGTGTGTGTGTGTGTGTGTGTGTGTGTGTGTGTGTGTGTGTGTGTGTGTGTGTGTGTGTGTGTGTGTGTGTGTGTGTGTGTGTGTGTGTGTGTGTGTGTGTGTGTGTGTGTGTGTGTGTGTGTGTGTGTGTGTGTGTGTGTGTGTGTGTGTGTGTGTGTGTGTGTGTGTGTGTGTGTGTGTGTGTGTGTGTGTGTGTGTGTGTGTGTGTGTGTGTGTGTGTGTGTGTGTGTGTGTGTGTGTGTGTGTGTGTGTGTGTGTGTGTGTGTGTGTGTGTGTGTGTGTGTGTGTGTGTGTGTGTGTGTGTGTGTGTGTGTGTGTGTGTGTGTGTGTGTGTGTGTGTGTGTGTGTGTGTGTGTGTGTGTGTGTGTGTGTGTGTGTGTGTGTGTGTGTGTGTGTGTGTGTGTGTGTGTGTGTGTGTGTGTGTGTGTGTGTGTGTGTGTGTGTGTGTGTGTGTGTGTGTGTGTGTGTGTGTGTGTGTGTGTGTGTGTGTGTGTGTGTGTGTGTGTGTGTGTGTGTGTGTGTGTGTGTGTGTGTGTGTGTGTGTGTGTGTGTGTGTGTGTGTGTGTGTGTGTGTGTGTGTGTGTGTGTGTGTGTGTGTGTGTGTGTGTGTGTGTGTGTGTGTGTGTGTGTGTGTGTGTGTGTGTGTGTGTGTGTGTGTGTGTGTGTGTGTGTGTGTGTGTGTGTGTGTGTGTGTGTGTGTGTGTGTGTGTGTGTGTGTGTGTGTGTGTGTGTGTGTGTGTGTGTGTGTGTGTGTGTGTGTGTGTGTGTGTGTGTGTGTGTGTGTGTGTGTGTGTGTGTGTGTGTGTGTGTGTGTGTGTGTGTGTGTGTGTGTGTGTGTGTGTGTGTGTGTGTGTGTGTGTGTGTGTGTGTGTGTGTGTGTGTGTGTGTGTGTGTGTGTGTGTGTGTGTGTGTGTGTGTGTGTGTGTGTGTGTGTGTGTGTGTGTGTGTGTGTGTGTGTGTGTGTGTGTGTGTGTGTGTGTGTGTGTGTGTGTGTGTGTGTGTGTGTGTGTGTGTGTGTGTGTGTGTGTGTGTGTGTGTGTGTGTGTGTGTGTGTGTGTGTGTGTGTGTGTGTGTGTGTGTGTGTGTGTGTGTGTGTGTGTGTGTGTGTGTGTGTGTGTGTGCGTGCGTGCGTGCGTGTGTGTGTGTGTGTGTGTGTGTGTGCGTGCGTGCGTGCGTGCGTGCGTGCGTGCGTGTGTGTGGCGTCCCCTATCCCAATACTTGGTCTCCCTTCTATACACAGTCTCGTAGGTTCGCCCATATTTCCATCCCCTCCTCCCCACATCCCCATGTCCAACTTCTCAATTCCTGACATTCGCATATCCTTCCTCCCAACATCCTCAATCCTATATTATCTCGTCTACAGTTCCGAAAAGAGCGTATTTAGTGCGAACAAATATCATCATTACGATATCCCCCAACGTGTGCTGACATCTGGCGAGTAGTGAGATAACAACGAATTATTGAATCCACGACATATTCGCTGCAGTTGACGAGGATCTGCAGGAGGACAAATTTAAGACATAATGACACAGCGAAATGTGCGTGTGTACATGCGTGCGTGCGTGAATACGCATGCATGCGCAACAGAGGGAGACAGGCCGACACACCAAAGATGCGACTGTAAGTGGACAGTTTCCACGACTGGGAAGTTTGAATTAATGTTATTTCCCATATCAATTTGTCAACCACTTCCTACGTCTTGTCCAACAGGGATATTGACAGATGTCATGTCGTCTACTTCGACCACCTGAAAACTGTCAACAATTCCATGACTATATAAATGCATCTGGAATCATACTGCCAATATATTATCTCAGACTACATGACTGAATAATCTGGAAGCCTTATTGAATACCGTGGCATGTTCACCTTGGAAGTTAGATCCTAGATTATTGAGGTTTCTTGGCTTGTTTCAGTAGACAAACTTGATTGAAATCTTATTATTTTAATATTTCTGCCATTTTTCAAGGCCCTTTTGGTTTGGTGCGCTGCCGAGCTTGGGTCTCCAGAGGATGTTAGCGCAATATAAGTATTTTATTTATTATTATTATTATTTATTATAAATGGAATTTATAACACACAATATAGAGGCATAAGAGATAATCTGTGCGACAATATCAGTGCTGGAAGTGTTTGTGTTGAAGATTCCAGAAATAATGCTACGGTCTGTTAGAGAAACAGCCAGAAGTTTCCGCAGTGCTATTTTGATGACATTAAATGTGGCGCAGACGAAATGTAGTTTATAACTTTCACACAAACGAAATTTTCACTTCATTTTCCATGAATATTACCTTATATCTGAATTAGTAGTTCCAACTTGTAATTTGTTTCTGACTAATGCTAACTCTGTTCAATGGCAGCATTCCAAGTAGATATCACCTGCATGTAGCAGCTCAGGGCGCGCTTTTGGTTGTTCTGAGGGTAAAACAGGCCGTATCTGCTTCTTGCGACGCGAACTAGTAAAGAAAGGACGCTTATTCGCAGAGCCAGGCGTAGCGAATTTAACATTATATGTCGCATGCGTAAATTGTGCCTAATAATGTTGAGTAAACTACTGCTGTAGGTGGTTTATTCTTCCGGGTGACGGGAATAGGACGTTGTGTGCTCACTTCAAAGGTCACGTCACACGCCCGTAGCGAAATCAGTTCACTGACGAAGGCCGCGAGAAACGGCAGAACTATTCAGAGATGTCAATCAAGTTTTTATGGGGTAAATTTATAACGTATGATGAAACAAGCCAAGAAACATGAATTTTTTATACACTCAAGGGCCTACAAATGTAGTGTTCTGCACATTAACCCAGGCATCGATAACAGGGCCCACAAAACAACACATTCATGGAACCAGTCGGTCAACTTCATATATTAAAAACTATAATATTAAACTTGCACTACAACTAACGTCACATCTCTTTCTGTCACCAAAATACGCGGCTGTTCCACGTAGGCTTATTTTGGATGTGGACATAAACTACGTCCAGACAATTCCAACACTACAACCATTGTCTATCTTATATCTCACAACTTCCAAGATGAACATGCCACGATACTCAATAAGGTTACATTCATGCACTCTGATATAGTTATGTATTCGTATTGTTATTACTGATACATTTACTTACTTCTGGAATTGTTGACAGCTTTCATGTTGTCGAATTGGGTGACCCTACACGTGCCAATAATCTCGTTGGATAGGAGGTAGGAGATGGTTGACTGATTAATGTGGGAACTAACATCAATGCAATCTTCCCGGTTGCGGAACACTGTCCTCGCAAAGTCTGGCCGTCTGTCTCCCTCTATTGCATATGCATGCGTATTCATGCACGCACGCACGCACGCACGCACGCACGCACGCACGCACGCACGCACGCACGCACTACCGTAGATCAACTGCAGCGAATCTGTTGTGAAGTCAATTAGTCGTTGTTATTTCAGTACTCGCTAGATGTCGGGAGTGTGGACGAGCGAATATGGGACTGATGGAGGAAGGATATACGAATGTCGGGACGACAGGAGAGCAGGAGTTGAGAGGTGGAACGAGGGAATATGGGAAGGAGGGAATGGAAATATGGGCGGAGGGATGAATGTGTGGAGAAGGGAGACCAACATTTGGGATGGGGACGGACGAATTTGGGGACGAGGGAGAGCGAGACCGACCGACCGACCGACCGACCGACCGACCGACCGACCGACCGACCGACCGACCGACCGACCGACCGACCGACCGACCGACCGACCGACCGACCGACCGACCGACCGACCGACCGACCGACCGACCGACCGACCGACAGTAAAGCATACGAGTGACAGTTACATCGCGATCCACACGTCCGTTGTACCGACGTACCCTGTATGATGTATTTACACTTCACCCCCCTGGTAGATCGGTTCATTCCAACACGAACTCCACTTCACCAGGAAGCATTCAGCCATGCTGCAGTTACTGCGCGAAGACGTTCATTCACTGTCTACAGCCAGACTCGTTTATACAGCTGAGTTAACTGAAGCAACGTGGAGTGAACGAAATTGACAAAAACCGGCAGCAAGAGGAATCGAACCCGGGTTCTCTCGTTTGAATGAACTACTGTGTCACCCAGTGGTACAGAGGAACCATGATACAGGGGGAACCGTGATGCAGGGGGAACCATGATACAGGGGGAACGTAAGACCTGAGCCAGAATATCCTGAAAGCGGCACAAGCTAAACTGTCCACTGTTGCAGTGAGGCAGTGGTGTGAACGTGGGACCCCCTACGCACACAAGTGGTACACTCGTGCCAGCCCCCTCCCACCTCACACACACACACACACACACACACACACACAAGTGATACACTCGTGCCACCCCCCCCCCCCCACACACAAGTGGTACAAAACGGAGTCCTCCTGTTTGAGATACGCATATAATCATACTTATCCGTCTCGTGTCATATGTTTAGGATAAAAAATAGTATCGTACATACAGGTAATATGGTGATCTGGCTAGGAGGTAAATAATAGGTTTGTACACGTTATGTGGTATGCTGGCTACGACATAAAACGACGCAAATCATTGAAGCGTGACGCGCGTCAATAAATTACACACACGCGTCACCCGCCGACTGTAACTGAGCACACATACTCGCTCGTGGAATGACTAGACCGTCACGCGTGGCTAACTTCTGACGCCGGTCGTTTAGCGGCGAGATTAGATCAGAGAATCTGTCAACAGCCGACACGCGACGCCTGACAGACAAGCTCTCTCCCTCTCTCTCTCTCTCTCCTCTCTCTCCTCTCTCTCTCTCTCTCTCTCCCTCTCTCTCTCTCTCTCTCTCTCCCTCTCTCTATTTCTCTCTCTCCCTGTTCCTCTCTCCCTCTCTCTCTATCTCCCTCTTTCCCTCCCTCCCTCCCTCTCCATGTATTTAAAATACTACTAGTAGTAATATGAATTATTTAACATAAATGCAGCAATCAAATAGTGTACGATTGCTAACTATAGAAATAGCTAAATAAATATATTACATTGCTATTAGTAAAGGACAATGTGCACCAGGAACATTCGCTAATATGCGATACGAAACAAATGTGTCTTTAGTCTACATTTGAAACTGGCGAGATAAAGTTAGGTAAAGCGTTCCACACCCTTGATACGAGTGCGCTTCACTTCCAAACTGTTACTGCCGAAGAAGAGATAGAAAGAGCTGCACTGACGGTATGTGACACCTGCTTTTTCATATTTAGGTGCCTGTCAATGAAGACACCGCGATTTCGAACACATCGCGAAGCTGTGATTGAAGAAACACCAACGCGAATCATACTGCGGTCAACGGGTGCAGCCGCAGACTTGGGTGCATTTGGAAGATACTGTCTTCCTATTCCTAATATTGTAATGTTGTTGCAAATATGATTCACAATGTCACTCACTCTTGTTAAACAAAACAGATGTGTGGTTCACAATGTCACTCACTCTTGTTAAATAAAGCAGATGTGTGGTTCACAATGTCACTAACTCTTGTTAAATAAAGCAGATGTGTGGTTCACAATGTCACGCAGGTGTGTGCTATTACAGAATACAAGTGATTCTTACTGTGTTTACAAGGTGAATGAAGCAGTGCTCGCTAGTTCCTTGTTTGCTATAGTGAGGGTAACAGTCAGAAGACAAGAGCTGCACAGAGGGTTCTCTGTAGGCATCATCAGTCATTGTCTGCTCGTCTTGTATACTTATTACATATTGTAACTTTTTTGTATTGTAATTTTCTTGTAACAATTGGGTTAAGTGATATCATGCAGAACCAGCTCGGACTGAATAGTCGAGGGCGAGATGGAGCTTCGTGTGAGGGCGCGGTCGACTTGAGTGGCAGGAAAGCACGGATACATGAAAGGCAGGAAAGAACGGACTGTCGAGGGGTGATGTGGCACAAGTAGAGTGTGTTCCGGCGATGGGTGAATCGTTTCCGAGCGATATTTGAATCGTATTCGAGCGATAGGTGAATCGAGTTCGAGCGATAATTTAAATCGTTTTTATTGTTATTTCATCTTAATTTAAGTTATACACTGTGGCGAGGTTTTCGTTATTGTTTATTTGTTTGTTTTAGTAATTATGAAATTCTATATGTATGTATTGTATATAATATACATTAAGTAATGTAATGTAAACTAAACACGTTAACTGGCTATTGTAGTTTCAATTGTATTATATTATACACGACAATTGCGCGGCAGTGTCACACCGTGTGTCCTGAAAGAACTTGCGGCTGTCAATTATCGGTCACGTGAACAGAACATAACGTAAAAAAAGCTGACCAAAATACACCGATCGGAAACTTGAGAAAGACAGCATATATTGCGAACACTGTTGACAGTTCTCAATAACATTATTTCAATCTTCCCAGTTATGTACGTGTCAACCTGAGATGATCAAAACGACTGAAATTGTGCACACACAGACACGCAAACACGCACGCACGCGCGCGCGCGCACACACACACACACGCGCCCGACTAATTGGGACACACGTCAAAACATAGAATTAATATTTTATAGAATTTGTTTATTTAAATATATGACTGTCAGCGTTACTCGGAGTGGCATATTGGGTGGGTGGGTATGACACCCTTTGGTTAAAAATTTTTTTCCAATACACCCTGTTGGGTCACTACTTGAAAGCAGGGTAAACTAATGGGTGACTAAGCTTGCCACCCCCCCACCACCACCACCACCGCCCCCCATATGGTCGTCATTCAGACACTTCTCTTGACTCCCAGCATATTTGTAAAACACTACGTGTTGACCTTACGTGTGCTATGAAAGCAACCGAATTGGCTACTCGGCTAATTCCAAAAACGCTACGTCAAAATCTACAAGTGCCTACGTGTATCGCCTGTGTGACTTCTAGCGACCTTCTCTAGCCAGTCGTTCATCCAACTATCTTCCTTTCGTCCAACTATCATTTTCGTCCAGCTATCAAGCGACTTGTACAATCGTTTTGTCTTTGCTGAGATTCCTGGATCAGGCGATCGATTACGTAACTAATCATCGAAATTTCACCAAACTAACTGTCCCTGGTATCTGGATCATTGCCTCATTCGTGGACTTTACGGATAAGCACGATTTGTAAATGATAAAACGAAATATAACAAACAAGCTGCTTCGTAAATTGGTTGTCTGTTGAACATGAAATGGCGTAGATTTCAATCTCCCGAACGGATATGTTTTGCCTATGTTACGAATTACGTAAGAGTTTACAATTATGCAGTTGTTGAAAGTGTCCGCTCAAATTCCAAGTTGTGTCTGTCTGCCTCCCCAACTTGTGTTTGTCTGCCTCCCCATGTTGCGCATGTATGCGCACGCACGCACGCGCGAACGCACGCCCGCTAGAACGTACGCATCCACGAACCAACGCAGGCACGCACGCATCCACGCACATTCGCACGCATACACTCACACTCGCTCATTCGAACGCACGCAAGAACACAAGCACACACGTTCGTTCGCTCTCTCGTTCTCTCGCACGCATCCACGCACGCACAAAGTTCCCATGTCCTGTATGTAGGCATTTACATTTCCCAAAATTGAACAGCATCTGCCATTTCTCAGACCATTTCACTAATCTGTCTAGATCGTTTTGTAAATGTTGTTTATCACCATCAGTATTAACCTTTCTAAACAGTTTTGTGTCATCCGCACATTTCAGTACGTTACTTGTTATACCGTCGTCCAAGTCATTGATATAAATTAAGAATAATATAGGTCCTAAGACTGATCCTTGAGGTACCCCATTCAAAACCGATTTCCAATTTGAAACTTCTCCATCTACTACAACTCGTTGTCTTCTGTCAGTCAGCCATTGTTCTATCCAGTCAGTTATGCTATCTCCGATACCATGACCTTTTAATTTAAGTAGTAATCTTTGATGTGGCACTTTGTCAAAAGCTTTCTGAAAATCTAAGTAGATAATATCTACTGGCGATCCCACGTCTATCCACTTAGTGATTTCTTCCAAAAAACATAACATATTTGTTAAGCATGACCTCGCTTTAAGGAATCCATGTTGAGATTAATTTAATAATTTATGCTTAACGAGGAAGTCCACCATATGGTCTTTAATTAACCTTTCTAATAATTTACAAATCACTGACGTTAAACTCACTGGTCTGTAATTCTCTGACTTATTTCTCAAACCCTTTTTAAATAATGGTATGATGTTTGCTTCTTTCCATTCAAACGGAACAACTCCCTCTTTTAATGACAAGTTGAATATTCTTGCAAGTGGTATACTGATTTGTTCAACTGTTTCCATTAGTAATTTTGGAGGAATCCCATCCACTCCCGGTGATTTGTTATCCTTCATTGCCTTTATTTTCTTAGCTACCAATTCTGGAGTTACAACTAACGGACCTAAATAGTCAGATTTAGCCCCCTGAAATTTAGCATCAGCAACTGGTAATGAACTAATATCTTCTTTGGTAAACACTGAACTGAAGTAACCATTTAGGTCTTCCGCCATTAAAAACCCCTGTGATATTATATTTCCAGCACTGTCTTCTAGAGGTCCAACCTTGTCTTGTACGTTTTGTTTACTCGTGACATATGCATACAAACTCTTGCTGTAATTTTTTATGTTACATGCTAGTTTTTGCTCGTAGCTTCTTTTAGATTGTCTGATTTCAGTTGTAGCTGCATTAAGTGCCTCTTTGTATTTGACATAGTCTTCGTCCTTTCTGGTACGCCTATGGGAAAAGTGACTGGTCTGTGCCCAACATTGGCTATTGCCGGTGTTGCGTTGTTTTGGGCACTAAAAGTGTGCAAAAACACAATATTTTTTTACAAATATATATCCATTTTGTACCTGTTCCAATGGGGGTTGATGCAAAGAGCACACTAGAATCGAAATTTTTTGGTAAAATGTATTATAATAGCGTTAATAATTTCGGCCAGACTAATGCACCTTTACCGTTTTGTCAATTTCCCTGTATAGGATCTTTTGGTTTACTTCCCCTGGCCCTGAGCCTGGCATAGACGCCAGGAAGAAGTCTCATGAATCCTGAAAGACATGTAAAGTGGGATGAACAAGTTTTGAAATGGCAGCTGGTAGTTTAAAACCCTGGTACCCTCGACCAACAGTCTGACGCTCTGTCACATAACAACAGCATCCCACAGTGTTTGTTGCATTGTAAAGTTAATAATGTGTTATCATATATGCATAGCTTTGAATAGGTGTTGGCTGTGTAATATGCGAATAAAGTTCAACAACAAAACCATAAAATTATGGAGGTATTTGAAATATTAAGTTTCTGTAAACACACATGGTAATTGGTGTATTCGTCAGGTCCACCCTATTCATACAGATGTTGGATGTTTCAGCCCATGATGACAGGACATAGTGTCACACTTGATCCCAAGGTGACAGGATGTCTGATCCTGTGCATAGAGTTCATCAACAGGCTGGTGAACTCGCAGCAGAGCGCTGACAAGTAGTGTTTGTGTCTTCCGACTGCAGGACCAGGCAAACAGAATTCTTCAGGTAGGACTATGCTAATGTCATCAACTTTGTAATATTGTCAACTCATTAGTCTGTCATTTCAAGTACCACTTCAGCAGTGTCAGAGTTAACCGGCCCAGATAAATTTGTTTAACCGGCCCAGTTCTATAGCTATCTGGAATCGGCCCAGGTGAGTTTGAACCGGCCCCACATGTTTATAGGTGTATTTAATAGAGCAAAGTTTTTGTGCATAAAAATAAAACAGACACTGCTTTAAATTATAATAAACAATAATTTAATAAATATAAACCATACTTAATATTGTCATTCATTTCTTATAACTAGCAGACCAATGAGGCAAAGTAATGAATTTAGTAAACATTTCAGTGTGAACTTTATGTGCAAAATGGTTACAATTGTTTAAAGTAACATTTATGTTTGATGCCGACGTTTCGCATGCACTGCCACTGCCCTGACCTAGGCCTGGCACAGGCAAAAATATATGCCGTTCTCAGTTCACTCCAAATCAAAGCCTACAAAGTTCACAACCAAATATCACATCAATCAGAATGTCTTGGCACAGTATATTGTTAATCGGATTGTCTGCCTCCAGCATTAAGTAAATACATGTTACAAATGCCAGGGGTTTCCCTGGAATGTGTGCACTTTGCCCTGGCAGCGATCCTTAACTGGCAAGGAAGAAGTAGTTTGTCACAAGTGTATTTTATATTAAATTAGCATAGATTAGTAAATACTGTAATGTGCATCACTAATACTGTCCGACCCAGCCGTGACTGCCAGGACGAATTGACGGGGTGGGGTCGATAACTTGAGCATTTTGGCTAACTGAATCGATGGGAAGCATTTGTAATTGACGACTGCCGATAAAATGGCCTTAATTTCAAACACTGTCTCAGTTATACTGACATGGTTGTCCAGTAAACTTGGCAGTTTTTTAGTGGTCAAAACAGTGGACCCTTCTGTAGCTTCTCATCGATAATGCAGCTCAGATTTAATAGAAATGTTGCAGCAACTACCACACACAAAAATAAAAATAAAAACTTCTTGTCCTCATGGTCAAAGCTCTGCCATGGAGTGAAAAGGCTTAAGCCAAGAGCACTAGAGTAACATGATCTGAGTTATTAATGTAATAGTAATAATAAATATTATTTATATATTATATTATATTATTATAATAAAAGTACTTATATAGCACCCGATTTTACATGCCATAAGTTGCTAAGAGAATCATTTTACTAAGAATAATCTACACAAATGCTAAACATAAAAAAGAAATGCTAAATAAATAAACATGTTAAAATATTCTATACCACTACTTCAAGTTCTGTAATACAAGTGAAACTAAAAGAATGACCATAAATATGCTATAAGAAACTAATATATACAATATAGTAGAAAGAAATGCCATATATAGCTCAGACACATTTCATCAATACATGTCAGTGTGTTTTCCTTTAAAAACAACATTAACCTCCCAATCACACATGATCACAGTGAGTTAGTTTATGCTTTCAAGGCTAAATACAAACTTTGATGTTTCTTCCAGAAAGTGTGAAGAAGAACAAGAAGAGAAGACGTGGAAAGTTTGGATGTTGTAGTGAGTAGCTGTTCAGTCTATCTGTTTATATGGGACACATTGGGAATGTAAACTTCTGAGTGCATAATTCGTGTGCATCCCACAAACTTTGTGTTTGACCATGCCTGATTACATGTCAAAAAAACCCTCCAATATAGACTGACATCTGCTGACAGCTCATCACTTTTGTGGCCTGTTGATCTATCGAAATAAAAATACTTTTTGGGGGTTTCAACATAGTTTGTAAGATATTCACTTTACATTGTCAACCCAATGATCATAAAATACCCAATTAATCAAAATCAGGGAAGCTAGCCCCTCAAAGTTGTCTTGCAGTTATCATCACTCTTGCAAGTTAAAAGCCTGTTGAATAGGTTTAAAATTTTTTTTATTAAATCTGGAAATTTGTGTTCCTGTTTATCTTCTATGGAATGGAATTGCCCATATATGTATCCTTCATATCCATGTTCAGGGTTGTTTGATTTAAATCATGATTAAATTGCTCCAAAAAAATCATTGATTTATGATTTTTTTTACTGCGATTTTTTTTTTGTTTTAAATCATGATTTTTTTCAACCCTGTCCATGTTCCATATAGGTACCATGTGTGTACATGTGCTGATTATGTACCAGACCCAGAATTCTCTACAACCCTTGCTCGTGTGTCAGTTTGCCTTCAAAGTATTGATTTGGTTTCATTTATTCATCTATGTTTTTTCACACCCAATATGTCATATTGAAAATAATTTTACCTAGACACGACTAGTGATGTTTGTTTTACAGAAATGATGCCACATGGCGTCACATGATGCCACATGACGCCGACAGTGAACATGAACCTGAGCACACAACTAGCACTGCCTCATGTAGGTACCAGAGCTTTAAGGAGAGGCGAAGTAAGCTTGTTTGTGACAGTATTTTTATTATTAATAATTATATCATCAATGCCATGAATTGTCACATGTTGTCACCTTATACCGCCAGGTCGTTCCCGACTTTTGGCGACTCTCCAGCACAGGCTCCTCCATTCAAATGTTATAAGCTGTCACTAAATGTTTACATTGTGTGACATACAGAAGAAAGATGTTTACAAGAATAAATACAACTTGTGAGTTGTTTTTCAGTTGCCTGAAGATTCTTTTTACAACCGCATTATGTATCAATACACTCACAAGTTTGTATTACACATTACAGGTGATGACGGACAGCTGGTGTTACAAGAGATATCTGTGTCTAAGAAGAGGAAAGGTGATTTTAGTTTATGCTATGTATCATTTTAATCTTTCTCGTCAAACATATGACCAAGTAGCAACAATATCATTAGGAATCCATGCTAGAAGTGAAAGATAATGTTATGTTTGTGCAGATGTTTCCATTACGCTGCTTAATGTGCTATGGGTCTGTAGTTTGCAGGGTAAAATATGTAACTTTTTGTGTGTATTGGAGTTAATAATGCTTGAAGCCAGTCATTGGAGGGTTTGCAAGTGTCACGTTGACTGTTGAAGGTTGTGTGTTATGATTGGACTAATTGCTCTGTAGTTTCTTTAATAAGAACTGGCTGGGAGTTCATCTGGGCCAGTAGCTGGGTGGGAGTTCATCTGAGCCAGTAGCTGGGAGTTCATCTGGCCCAGTAGCTTTGCTTTTGTTTAGGTTTTCCAGTTGTTTAATTATTCCATTTAGTGCCAATTTCAAGAAGGGGGATATTGGGATACAAGATTTTTTGGATAGGGTATTTTTCGTGGGAGATTGCAGAACTAAATTGGTTGTTCAGGGCATTTGCTTTGTCACGATCATTTGTGATATATTTTTCATTTACTCAAGGTGGGGATGCCTATTTTTTTATAATGCCCTAATGTTATCTAATTTGCAAATTATTTACCTTTGTTTTCATGTACCAACATTGGAATGAATTGTGTTTTAGGAGTTTCTTATTATTTGTCATCGTTATTGTTATTCAATAAGTATTCATGTTCCTTGTCTGCTTGCAGTCACACGAAGTCAGTGGACACAACAGCAACGGGATGCAGTCTTTCGGCAACTGGGTCATTGTGTAAACTTGTTGAAGGTTCCGAAGAAAGCTGATGTTGAAGAAGCTATTACTAAGGAGGATGTTTTAAGAGATATACGGTGGCATCACATCAAAGGCTTTGTGTATTACAAGATAACGTCTCGGAAGCTTCACTTCATGTAACTAGTTGTGTGATATGTCTTCACTTACCGATTTATCGATTCCTAGACATGGAGCCGTCACTCTTCAGTAGCCTTTGCTATGTGGTGATACGTGAACGCAGCTGTGTTGGTCCATGGGGGGTGTTTTTATGGTACGCACTAGTTACGTCATGTATATATAGACTATGTATTCAGCATGCAACTGAGTCATTGTGTAAACTTGTTGAAGTTGCCAGGAAGATGTTTTAAAATATATTGGTAGAATTATTAAAATGTACTAAGGCTTGGATTCACTTAGTTTGGACATTTCCTGTTTGTGGTACTTATCTATATCAGAATGTAGTTGTGGCCCTAATTATTGGAAAGCTTGCTTTGTAATGCATGCAAACTTGTGCGAAGCCAAAAAGTTTTCACTTTTTATATTTTCAGTTTGGGGGCAACATGGCTTTGTGCACTTTTAGTAGGTTCGCCCATATTTCCATCCCCTCCTCCCCACATCCCCATGTACAATCTCTCAATTCCTGACATTCGCATATCCTTCCTCCCAATATCCTCAATCCCATATTATCTCGTCCACAGTTCCGAAAAGAGCGTTTTTAGTGCGAACAAATATCATCATTACGCTATCCCCAACGTGTGCTGACATCTGGCGAGTAGTGAGATAACAACGAATTATTGAATCCACGACATATTCGCTGCAGTTGACGAGGAACTGCAGGAGGACAAATTTAAGACATAGTGACACAGCGAAATGTGCGTGTGTACATGCGTGCGTACGTGAATACGCATGCATGCGCAACAGAGGGAGATAGGCCGACACACCAAAGATGCGACTGTAAGTGGACAGTTTCCACGACTGGGAAGTTTGAATTAATGTTATTTCCCATATCAATTTGTCAACCACGTCCTACGTCTTGTCTAACAGGATTATTGACAGATGTCATGTCGTCTACTTCGACCACCTGAAAGCTGTCAACAATTCCATGAATATATAAATGCATCTGGAATCACACTGCCAAAATATTATCTCAGACTACATGAATGAATAATCTGGAAGCCTTATTGAATACCGTGGCATGTTCACCTTGCAATTTAAGTCCTAGATTCTTGAGGTTTCTTGGATTGTTTAATTAGACAAACTTGATTGAAATCTTATTATTTTAATATTTCTGCCATTTTTCAAGGCCTTCGTCAGCGGACTGACTTCTGTAAGGAACGTCTCGGTTCGAGGCAGGTTCAAACTAGTGCTTATGCTGCTTCCCAGTGATGAGGTAGACAAGTTATATATACCCCCTATAGTTTAGACAGATTAGTGAGAACAAACTAGTGCTTATGCTGCTTCCCAGTGATGAGGTAGACAAGTTATATATACCCCCTATAGTTTAGACAGATTAGTGAGAACAAACTAGTGCTTATGCTGCTTCCCAGTGATGAGGTAGACAAGTTATATATACCCCCTATAGTTTAGACAGATTAGTGAGAACAAACTAGTGCTTATGCTGCTTCCCAGTGATGAGGTAGACAAGTTATATATACCCACCTATACTTTAGATAGATTAGTGAGAACAAACGACGCATTTCAGATCCTGCTCATGGAATGAGCAGGACCTAATTCTAATCTACTTTTTCTTCCCACTGTTAACACAAATATAGGAACTATAGCTTTTTCAGTTGCCGCACCGACTCTGTGGAATTAACTCCCTGAGTCCATGTTAGTGTTAAGTATGTAGGAAATATAACAACATTTCACTATAAACTACAAACCCACCTGTTTAAATTTGCTTATCCTCCATAGCTCCCAGCGTACCAATCCAACTGTTTACAACTGGAACTGCTTATGAACTGCTTAATTAACCCCTTTTGGTTTGGTGCGCTGCCGAGCTTGGATCTCCAGAGGATGCTAGCGCAATATAAGTATTTTATTTATTGTTATTATTATTTATTATAAATGGATTTTATAACACACAATATAGAGGCATAAGAGATAATCTGTGCGACAATATCAGTGCTGGAAGTGTGTGTGTTGAAGATTCCAGAAATAATGCTACGGTCTGTTAGAGAAACAGCCAGAAGTTTCCGCAGTGCTATTTTGATGACATTAAATGTGGCGCAGACGAAATGTAGTTTATAACTTTCACACAAACGAAATTTTCACTTCATTTTCCATGAATATTACCTTATATCTGACTTAGTAGTTCCAACTTGTAATTTGTTTCTGACTAATGCTAACTCTGTTCAATGGCAGCATTCCAAGTAGATATCACCTGCTTGTAGCAGCTCAGGGCGCGCTTTTGGTTGCTGTGAGGGTAAAACAGGCCGTATATGCTTCTTGCGACGTGAACTAGTAAAGAAAGGACGCTTATTCGCAGAGCCAGGCGTAGCGAATTTAACATTATATGTCGCATGCGTAAATTGTGCCTAATAATTTTGAGTAAACTACTGCTGTACAGGTGGTTTATTCTTCCGGGTGACGGGAATAGGACGTTGTGTGCTCATTTCAAAGGTCACGTCACACGCCCGTAGCGAAATCAGTCCGCTGACGAAGGCCGCGAGAAACGGCAGAATTATTCAGAGATGTCAATCAAGTTTTTATGAGGTAAATTTATAACGTATGATGAAACAAGCCAAGAAACATGAATTTTTTATACACTCAAGGGCCTACAAATGTAGTGTTCTGCACATTAACCCAGGCATCGATAACAGGGCCCAGAAAATAACACATTCATGCAACCAGTCGGGCACATATTAAAAACGATAATATTAAACTTCCAGTACAACTAACGTCACATATCTTTCTGTACCAAAACACGCGGCTGTTCCACGTAGGCTTATTTTGGATGTGGACATAAATTACGTCCAGACAATTCCAACACAACAACCATTGTCTATCTTATCTCTCACAACTTCCAAGGTGAACATGCCACGATACTCAATAAGGCTACATTCATGCAATCTGAGATAGTTATGTATTCGTATTGTTATTCCAGATGCATTTACTTACTTATGGAATTGTTGACAGCTTTCATGTGGTCGAATTGGACGACCCAACACCTGTCAATAATCTCGTTGGACATGAGGTAGGAGATGGTTTACTGATTAATATGGTAATTTACATCAATTCAATCTTCCCAATTGAGGGAAATTGTCATCGCAAAGTCTGGCCGTCTGTCTCCCTCTATTGCGTATGCTTGCGTATTCGTGGATGCACGCACGCACGCACGCACGCACGCACGCACGCACGCACGCACTACCGTAGATCAACTGCAACAATTCTGTTGTGAAGTAAATTATTCGTTGTTATCTCAGTACTCGCCAGACGTCATGCATTTTTGTTGGCATTTTTGCGTTTATCCGCCAGTGTCAGTACGTATGGTTTGACAGGCCCAATTTGACCCCAAACAATGATTTCTTTGCAGGTGTCAGTGTGGCCAGTGCTAATCACTGGACACAGAGAAAATGTTTGTGTTGCCGAGAAATTGACCATGTGGTGAGCGCCATACAGGAGTCTGCGGCTGAGGTGCAGTGCATCACCCAGCACGAAGGTTTCCTGCCAGTAGTGTTGGACGTCAACGTCCTCCAGACTGCCTACTTCAACTATAGGCAGCCGTATGGGCCTCTGAATTTAGCCAACATTGAGTGAGTAAGATGCATTTATCCAAACGTGATGAGGTTATGAGAAATATTCAAGGCACATAAGTATACCACAAGTATACTAGCACCTCATGACCACGTAACGATTCTACGAGAGTTGTCCACATCCATCATTGTTGCAGACAATGGTGGTAGCACCTCATGACCACGTAATGATTCTACGAGGGCTGTCCACATCCATCATTGCTGCGGACAATGGTGGTAGCACCTCATGACCGCGTAACGATTCTACGAGAGCTGTCCACATCCATCATTGCTGCGGACAATGGTGGTAGCACCTCATGACCACGTAACGATTCTACGAGGGCTGTCCACATCCATCATTGCTGCAGACAATGGTGGTAGCACCTCATGGCCACGTAACCATTCTACGAGAGCTGTCCACATCCTTCATAGCTGCAGACAATGGTGGTAGCACCTCATGACCACGTAACGATTCTACGAGAGCTGTCCACATCCATCATTGCTGCAGACAATGGTGGTAGCACCTCATGGCCACGTAACGATTCTACGAGGGCTGTCCACATCCTTCATAGCTGCAGACAATGGTGGTAGCACCGCATGACCACGTAACGATTCTACGAGGGCTGCCTTGTTTTCTGCAATTTGCCTCAGCACAGCAGAAATCATGTCGGGCCCATACAATGCAAAATAAAAACAATTCTTAAATAACATTGAACAAACTTGCCTATGTAATATGTACTTTACAAAAACAGACAACACTGGTTGACGAACACAGTGCTACACATTCTTACCATGAGTAGCAGGAGTCTTTTCCCACTTAACTGAAGGCTCCCTTCTTGGCTTTGGAGACGTAGACTGTCAGTCTCTTCTCGCCATCCTCTCGGTGTTCCCTCTTCCTGTCGGCACTCTCATTCATGTGTATGGCTGCCAGCATCACTCTCATTCATGTGTATGGCTGCCAGCATCACTCTCATTCATGTACATGGCTGCCAGCATCACTCTCATTCATGTGCATGGCTGCCAGCATCACTCTCATTCATGTGCATGGCTGCCAGCATCACTCTGTAGAAAATGTTATCAAACTATATACAAGCCATATACAGTCGCGCCTCGTTATAACGCGGTAATCGGGGTCCACGACTCCGGACCGCGTTGTAAGCGAGGCGCGTTAGGTGTTCTCATATCTGCCACCAGGGAGCTACTAAACAACAGCGACCGCCGCCCGCTGCACCAAGTCCATGAACCCTGTCGAAGCCCCGTGTGCTTACAGCATTGTCTTATACGGCAATATGCAGTTTATAGAACTTACTAAACGAGTATACTAGCATCAACGTGTATTATTTTTAAATGTCACACCCTCTTGACTCTTGAACTGAATAAAACACATGTACGTATACCGTTATGGACTAGATCTACTACGATGTACTGGACCGCCAGGCCTACGAATCGAAAATAATAACCTGGACCTGAGCGGCCGAAAACGTATATGTTTTGACAAACGTAGTATGCATGCTGATAAAACACAGAAAAAGACAATAGGTATAATTAATAATTGTTTCACTTAGTCTTTCAACCGATCTCGACCGAAGCATAAATTTATTACGCACCACTTAACATCGATTCATCATTTCATATGCGGATGACGAATTCGTATTTTCGCCACCGGTAGCGCCTTGGGTTAGGAATTTGGCGTGTTGGTTTCGCATCGCGAAAACGATTAAATTTACGATGTAATGGAAGCATGTAATTTCACCCAAGTGTTATGTTGGTACCGCATATTAAATACATTTAAAACGGTTGATCTGATTCTTACGCGAGGCATATTTGTGAATCTCGATTGCAATTTACAAACCGTCGAAGAGAAGCAAGCGACAGCGATTGATGTCGGCGGCAGCACAAAACAAACAACACGTTGATACTCGTTCATTGACATCGTTCACCTAATGTTTCTTGAGAATTGTCAAAGCAATTCTAAGTAGGTTTAAGCGGGCCCATTTGACATTTTCCCCTAGCGGCAGAAATTCGGGGTCCACGACCGACCGCGTTATATCCGAATCCGCGTAATAACGGGGCGCGTTATAACGAGGCACGACTGTACTAAACATGTGCATGAAATGACGGAAGTGCTAATTGAAAGATTAAAATGAATAGGGGGGATTCAGCATGTGATATTAATGATGTGGTACTAATGCCCTCGTGAACAGTTTAGCATCTACAATTCTACATTCACATGTATAATTATTCTACCAAATGTAGATGACTACAGTGATTAAGAATTGAATTGAAACAAATGATTAAGCAAATTACATAGAATAGATCATAAGTGAAACTATGATTTATAGTTCCAATTACCTGCACTGCATTGCCATATACTGGAAGGCGGTGTGTTTCGGGGCGAAATGCAGGATGGTGATGTGGAATCCTTCCACAGAAGATGTCTGTTCCATGGGTGACAGGTGCTGGACGTCTTACAGTAGCCAGGTATCCTGGAGGTTCTTTTGTAGTAGCACCTCTGCTTTTGAACCTAGCAAGCACAACACACGTATTAGCATTATATGCACAAATGATATGAGAGCATTTGCATTGTTAACGAGGATACGCATACACAAGTAATAAATACATACAATAGACAATATGCATTGTCTGAAAACATGATACACTAAAATAGTACACTCAATTTGGCAATACCTGGTGTCAACCATTTCTTTTTTCTTCCTGGTGTTGGGATGTTGTCGTGCAGGCATTCAGGAAACAAAATATCGGCATGACCTGTGTGTCTGTTCAGCAGGTCATTCGATAGCGAGTTCCACTTTGCCAGCATCACTGTACCATCCCCATCCGGTGTGGAGGCAGTACACCAGTCGAGGTGGTTGATGATGGATTTCTTCCACTCCATAATGATGCCACAGTCTCTCTGCACAGCCAACTTGTCCATCTTTTTCCCTAGACCTAGACAGCATGTATGCAATAATGAAACAAGTAATCAATACCCAGTATTAAGTACATTATTATCACAATTCCTCACTTTTTTACATGAAGCCAATATATAAATTTGTTAAGGATAAAATGCATAATTTGTGTTGTGGAATTGATTATATAAAACCTCATAAAAGGGTGCTAAAACCTTTAGCGATGTGCCACATATCATAGTAGTGCTTGATGGATTTCTTCTCATCTCTGAGCCACTTGGCGATGCTTCGGTGTCTATCGGTGACAATATTATCATATTGTATTTGATATTTACCCATATATATATATATTTATATATATATATATTATCATATTGTATTTGATATTTACCCTTCCATATTTTCATCGAGTAGAACCGTAGGAGCATCATCAGAAAGACTTTCCTTGGTCTGTGTGCTGGCAGACCTTGTTTTCAGCTTCGCTGTACACCCTGCATTACACAACAGAGACATATCAATCGTGACTCAGATTAGATTCACAGGTTGTTCTTATTCATGTATTTTCTCATTAATTATTTGAACCTATTACGATAGAAATAACAAATACTATTGTGTTATAATTCACTAAAATAAGTAATTTGCCATCACAAGTTTTATTACAAGTTACTAAAAATGATTTAGATGTCTTATGATCACCTTTGCTACGCATGTTTTGTCGAGTCTGAACAGCACGAGGCATGGTGTGTTTAGGAGGAGACTGGTGTATGACACAGGTACAGTTCCAACATCTGGCGATTCCTCCTCAGGCTAACTCTCCTCGCCTCTATCTGTTGACTCGAGACTGGTTACTGTATTGGTGGTAGTCTGTTGACTCGATACTTGTTATTGTACTGATGGTGGTCTGTTGACTCGAGACTGGTTATTGTACTGGTGGTGGTCTGTTGACTCGAGACTGATTATTGTATTGGTGGTGGTCTGTTGACTCGAGACCGGTTATTGTATTGGTGGTGGTCTGTTGACTCGAGACTGGTTATTGTACTGGTGGTGGTCTGTTGACTCGAGACTGGTTATTGTACTGGTGGTGGTCTGTTGACTCGATACTGGTTATTGTACTGGTGGTGGTCTGTTGACTCGATACTGGTTATTGTATTGGTGGTGGTGTGTTTATTCGAGACTGGTTATTGTATTGGTTGTGGTCTGTTGACTCGATACTGGTTATTGTACTGGTGGTGGTCTGTTGACTCGAGACTGGTTATTATATTGGTAGTAGTCTGTTGACTCGATACTTGTTATTGTACTGGTGGTGGTCTGTTGACTCGAGACTGGTTATTGTACTGGTGGTGATCTGTTGACTCGAGACTGGTTATTGTATTGGTGGTGGTCTGTTGACTCGAGACCGGTTATTGTATTGGTGGTGGTTTGTTGACTCGAGACTGGTTATTGTACTGGTGGTGGTCTGTTGACTCGAGACTGGTTATTGTACTGGTGGTGGTCTGTTGACTCGATACTGGTTATTGTACTGGTGGTGGTCTGTTGATTCGATACTGGTTATTGTATTGGTGGTGGTCTGTTGACTCGAGACTGGTTATTTTACTGGTGGTGGTTTGTTGACTCGAGACTGGTTATTGTACTGGTGGTGGTCTGTTGACTCGAGACTGGTTATTGTACTGGTGGTGGTCTGTTGACTCGATACTGATTATTGTACTGGTGGTGGTCTGTTGACTCGATACTGGTTATTTTACTGGTGGTGGTCTGTTGACTCGATACTGGTTATTGTACTGGTGGTGGTGTGTTGACTCGATACTGGTTATTGTACTGGTGGTGGTCTGTTGACTCGATACTGGTTATTGTATTGGTGGTGGTCTGTTGACTCCAGACTGGTTATTGTACTGGTGGTGGTCTGTTGACTCGAGACTGGTTATTGTACTGGTGGTGGTCTGTTGACTCGATACTGGTTATTGTACTGGTGGTGGTCTGTTGACTCGAGACTGGTTATTGTACTGGTGGTGGTCTGTTGACTCGAGACTGGTTATTGTACTGATAGTGGTTTGCAGCTTTTTGTCTTCAAGTCTCTGGACAACGTAACAATGCGAATGTTTAAATGTGTTAAACAATAACAACATTGGGATTATACATTTTATTTCGAACATATGCACACTATAAGAATTCTGAAATGCAAGAGCAATCTACCAAAATTATGAAATGAATACCAGTCAGACAAACTTAGTTGGAGACTGCACATACTCATTTAGACAGACATCTCACAGCCACATGCCAACATCTAAGTGTTAAACATGTGCTGGACCCGGCTAATGGTCTTCTTGACCTACTGAGTCTGAGTACTGACTGACTGGCTAGGCTAGGGCCTATATATAGGCGCATGACTAAATATGTATGACTATGGCTATAACTGTCATGTCATTTAACAAGATTTAACAAGATTTGCCATCCAAGCCAAAGGCCCAGATGGAAAGTGGACAAGGAAGCCATTGGCTTATCGAGAGTCCAACAATGTTCATCTACTTATAACCCGCCCTCCTGAGATATGTGTCAACTTTGTTTTTAAACATATTCACGCTGCTAGCAGTTACACAATCTGTAGACAATTTGTTCCATTAATTTATTGTCCTCTGTGAGAAGGAGTGCTTCCTGATGTCCAATCTACATTGATCCTTTACTAATTTTACCTCATGTCCTCTAGTTCTGCTATCCTTCTTGAGTGAGAAAAACATATATCTATCAATATTTGCATACCCATTCAATATCTTAAAAACTTCAATCTGATATCCTCTTAACCTCCTTGTCTGTAGAGTTGTTAAACCACATTCTTTCAGGCGTTCTTCATAACTAAGGTCTCTCAGTTCTGGAATCATTTTAGTTGCTCTCCTTTGTATGCGTTCAAGCGTATCTATATCCTTCTTACGATATGGTCTCCATGCTTGTATACAGTATTCTAAATGAGGTCTAACTATTGCTTTATAAAGAGGTATAATTAACTTTTTCCCTTGTATGTTATGTTTCTTATAATCAATCCAAGAATTTGATTACCCTTTGAAGCTGCAATACCAAACTGCTCTGAAACTTTCATATCAGCGCTCATTGTAACTCTTAATACCTTTTATTTTACAGTAGTACCCAGAGCAGTATCTCCCATTTTTTAGTTTACATTCAAGTTCCCATGTCCTGTATGTAGGCATTTACATTTCCCAAAATTGAACAGCATCTGCCATTTCTCAGACCATTTCACTAATATGTCTAGATCGTTTTGTAAATGTTGTTTATCACCATCAGTATTAACCTTTCTAAACAGTTTTGTGTCATCCGCAAATTTCAGTACGTTACTTGTTATACTGTCGTCCAAGTCATTGATGTAAATTAAGAATAATATAGGTCCTAATACTGATCCATGAGGTACCCCACTCAAAACCGATTTCCAATTTGAAACTTCTCCATCTACTACAACTCGTTGTCTTCTGTCAGTCAGCCATTGTTGTATCCATTCAATTATGCTATCCCCAATATCATGGGCTTTTGATTTAAGTAGTAATCTTTGATGTGGCACTTTGCCAAAAGCTTTCTGAAAATCTAAGTAGATAATATCTACTGGCGATCCCACGTCTATCCACTTAGTGATTTCTTCCAAAAAAAAACAGAACATATTTGTTAAGCATGACCTCGCTTTAAGGAATCCATGTTGAGATGAATTTAATAATTTATGCTTAACGAGGAAGTCCACCATATGGTCTTTAATCAACCTTTCTAATAATTTACAAATCACTGACGTTAAACTCACTGGTCTGTAATTATCTGACTTATTTCTCGAACCCTTTCTAAATAATGGTATGATGTTTGCTTCTTTCCATTCAAACGGAACAACTCCCTCTTTTAATGACAAGTTGAATACTCTTGCAAGTGGTATACTGATTTGTTCTACTGTTTCCATTAGTAATTTTGGAGGAATCCCATCCACTCCCGGTGATTTGTTATCCTTCGTTGCCTTTATTTTCTTAGCTACCAATTCTGGAGTTACAATTAACGGACCTAAATAGTCAGATTTAGCCCCCTGAAATTTAGCATCAGCAACTGGTAATGAACTAATATCTTCTTTGGTAAACACTGAACTGAAGTAAACATTTATTTCTTCCGCCATTAAAAACCCCTGTGATATTATATTTCCAGCACTGTCTTCTAGAGGTCCAACCTTGTCTTGTACGTTTTGTTTACTCCTGACATATGCATAAAAAGTCTTGCTGTAATTTTTTTATGTTACATGCTAGTTTTTGCTCATAGCTTCTTTTAGATAGTCTAATTTCAGTTGTAGCTGCATTAAGTGCCTCTTTGTATTTTGCATAGTCTTCTTCCTTCCTGGTACGCCTATAAACCCTCCACATAGTTTGTTTTAGCATTATTTTTCTAATAGCCTCTTTTGACAAGTGTTTCTTTCTACACCGTTTTCCTTGTTTTTGGAAGGGAACAAATGTATCGATGATACTCTCAATTTCATATTTTAGAATATTCCTACATTCAATTGCGGTCTTATTCATCAGCATGTTATTCCAATCTAGCTTTGCTAAGTATTTTATCATATCTTTGAAGTTACCTTTGTGGAAGTTTCTCTTGTACGTTTTCTTATTTTTACTTTCTGATTTTACATTGATGTCAAAATGTATTTGATTATGGTCAATATTACCCAATGGTTCAAATAGTTTTACATTGTCCACTAATTCTTTTTGTGATGACAAAATTATATCGAATACATTTTCTTCCCTGGTTGGTTCTAGTACGTGCTGATTAAGAAAGCTATCCTGGATTAAAAATACAAATTGTTGGTCCTCAATCCATGTGCTCTCTACAGGATTCCATTGTATGTGTCCATGGTTAAAATCTCCCATTATGATACATTCCCCTTTACTAACTTCCTTTATAGCGTTTTTTATTTTTATGTTGTCCTCTTCGTTTATGTTTGGACTTCGGTAAACTAATCCAGTAGTTAATTTTGAATTTCTTGAAACAATTTTGCACCAAACAGCTTCATCGCAATCTGCTTCCCTTTCTAGTTTTATTTCATAAGCCTGAATGGAGTCTTTAACATATAAAATAACTCCCCCGCCCCTTCTTCCTATTCGATCTTTCCTAAACATTACATATCCTGTCAGTCCTAATTCAGCATATGTTATATGATTATCTATGTTGGCCCATGATTCAGTTATACCAATTATGTGAGGGTCAATATCATCTACCATAATATTTAATTCGTTTTTCTTATTTACTATGCTCCTTGCATTTAAACATACGAATCTATATCCTTTTATAGAGATGTTTTTCGGATGATTTGATATTGGTTAATATGTGCTAGTGGCCTCTTGTTCTGCTTGAGACACCTCTAAATAACCCCATGGCTATATGTCATAGACATATAGCAACAAGAATGTTCTAATTGCGTCTGTGGCTACCTTCCTGTGAGTGCTGGCATAGACTGATGGCACCGCATCGTCATTCAGTACAGGTTTTTTTGCTAAACCCCAACTGAAGAGAGCGGTCAAAATCAGATCGAAGAAAGTGGGCGGAACACAATATCGAGTGCGCCGACGGCCCGGTCCAGTCAGCTCGTTTCACGCGAACGAAACGATTCCAAAGCTAATGTTTTGCTATTCTTTATAGGAAATTTATGTAGACTTACTGTCTCCGATGTTTGATCGGAACATCCACCCGCAATACAGGTTCTAGGCATGTTTTGAATCAACTATCAGTGCGCTCAACAATGTTTACAATGCGGCAGTCTACGATGAGTTCCTGCTGCTACGTTACGCGACCGGAAACACCCGAAGCTTGCCGAATGGTTTGCTGTGTGTGCGATGCATCTCAAGCTGTGATCTTAATTACCGCCTTGTTAATGATAGAATGAGGAGGTAATGTGACAGACTGTCAAAAATGGTTATTGATATATAAATGATTTACTCTATGCGGTAAAACCGTGACTTAAAAATGATTGGGCTTTTACTTTAATTTCAACTTACGGCAACTAATCCCACGGATCGTGACAATTATGACGATTGTGATAGTTTGTTATAAATTCATAATATTAGAAATTCATAGCATGCAGCAGTTACACAAGAGCCTGTATATCTTACCAAGTAGGCGGAGTTCTTTCAGGGCATGAGCTCTTGCCGCAAACCGCACTAAATGCTATCTCTTTGGCGATGGAATAGTAATATTGACACTGCGCATATGAAATGTTTGCGTGCGAGTGCGTGCGTATGTGTATGTATGCTTGTATAGATGGATGTATGAGGCATGTGTACGTGAATGTTTATATTATGGTAGCGCGGTACCCAGTCCTTAGGACAGGTACTAGATGCATGGAAGTGCTTTACACTCCACCCCTTGCCAGACCTGTTCAATCCAACGAAATCTCGACTTGTAAGGGAAGCATTCAGCCATGCTGCAATAACTGCGCGAAGACTATTTGTTCACATATCCATCACTATCTGTAGCAAGGTACTCATTCACAACTGAGTGAACTGTAGCAACGAGATCGATTGAAGGTGGTAATGTTATCAATGTCCCTGAGGCTGACTGGTAAACTGCTACACACGTGTGCTGCTAGTTGTTTGGCAAAGGTTCTGTCGCCGCAGGTGCCTGTCTGTGCTCGGCACGGTCAACTACTGGGAATACTGTTGGCACATCATCCTCTGTCAAAGATGTGTTAGTACCAGGATAACCCAAGGCTGCCACCTTCTGCGGGTGGCGGTCGGAACAAGTTTGTGCTTCGGCGGCCTGAAGTTTGAAAGCTTTATTTCCACGAGCCATTTCTTTAGCAAAGTTGGCTGCGTAGGGAACTTATACGAACTACATATTACTCTGTTCTTACTAACGTTTGCATTAAAAGGAGAACATTAATTAACTAAGTTATATTTAACGACTTTGATTTAATCCTATGATATGACAAACTCTGCTTGTTTCTTTGACTTATATAATACTAACATTACCACCATTTGAATCAGGAAATTAAGCTGTAGAAATTGTAACCTAACATGTGCACATTATAAGTGCAGCCAGTATAATTAAATGGTACGGTAAAAAAATAGTAATTCATGATAATAAATTAGGTTTGTTTTCAAACACAATACATGCAATAATGATATTCGTAATAAAGCAATAAAGCGATGTTCACATTACATTTACATTGTCACGGTCTTACAATGTAGTTTACCACAACAAATAGATACATTTTATGACCGCATAGCAGCATTTGTACGTCTATGTTCCAGTCCTGTTCAGCGCCATCAAAACAAATTAAAACATTCGTAGTTCGATATCGTAACACGTTAATCCCCTTGTGAGTGTAGCGAATCCGCATGGAGGCAGTGTTAAATTATGCTACCTAGCATAACAGTAGGCAAGAGATAATTCGGCATTTGTGAATCAAAGTCTGTAGTTTGATAACGTTTCTTACCAATCCCATTGCGAGAGTGACGATGACAGTTTTGGTTAACACAACGCAGTAGACGACGGCCGGCAGACCACACATGTCTCACCTCTGCCATTATTCAAGCGCGGGCCGCCAGCAAGCGCGGGCCGCCGAGACCTAGAAGCACAGGTCTAGCTTAATGTGGATTTGACGAATTTTTATATTTTGGTCTTTCAAGGGGGGGGGGCGGGGGGGGGGCGGGGGGCGGTGACGGGGCGTCCCTCGGGAACTTAGCGGTCGATTCGATGCGCGCGCTCAATTTCATGAGCCTCCTGGGTGTCATTTTCATTTTGTCATCATGATGCAGATCAGTTCGTTTTCAATTTCCGCAGCCCCACCGCCTCTGACATTCCTTCAAACCTAAGGTTAGGTCTACGACTGTATTGTTCTAGTTAATCATTGGCAGATTTCGCTGAGTCGACTGTTTTTTCTAGTTATTCGATCGTATTTTCTTTATATGACTTGTTTAAACTGTTCAACTTGTGTAGTTAGTGAATCAAGTTTATCGGGAATTTCCTGAGGTAAAAGCGCTTTTCGTAGTGTTTTGATAATACAATATCTCCGTGAATGTGGCCAGTTGACATGTTGACCTTTGTATGTTCCGGCCCAACATAGGTGCGGCTTTTCGTTCACGTGTACACAAGACTAGTGCTAATATGTTGTCTGTGAGAACTCACCCGAGCAGCAACACATATGTCTTTGCAACAGCTCATGACTGTCTAATGATCCTTATGTTGATTTAGTCATGTCATCGCACTCTCTACTTCTTTATGTTGATTTAGTCATGTCATCGCATTATCTACTTCTTTATGTTGATTTAGTCATGTCATCGCACTCTCTACCTCTTTATGTTGATTTAGTCATGTCATCGCATTCTCTACTTCTAGGTAAAACAGACCTCGCTCAAAGAGAGAATATGTAACGATCAATTTCGTTTTGAAATCACGTATTCCGTCTGTCGAAACGAAGCAGGTCAGCACACGTTGACCATATCGACTCATCATACCGACGGTGGCCGAAACGTGGAGTAAATGTTTCTCAATATTTGTGATTAGAAGAAAATCGTTACTTCACTATTCCCTACCAACTTGACGAACATGTTCACGAATACTGGTCAACAGTGCGGCACATAATTTCTGACATCTCACATCTTTCTGTTCAATTCTGATCTATTCAGCCTATATCAATCCATCGGATTGATGAGGGCCTCTTCATCAATCTTCCAGGTCAGTATCTCTTCGGCCAGTAGTTTCTACTTGATGCTTATTTAATAATAATAATATTCAACAACTGTCTGTTTATTACTAAGTTTTGTTACAAACTAGCCGGGTTGCCCGGCGGTGCACCGTAGAAAATGCAAGAGTTTTTGCCAATGGCAGTAAATCTTCACGCATTCATTACTGAAACAAATGGTGTATCACATGTGCATATAAGTAGAAAGGAAACATGTGCTTTGTACATTTTAAATTACAGGACCGTGTAAGTGTGTAAAAATACTTCAAATATGCACTAGCATGTGTCCTGTTCTGTGGATCTTTGTTGGCAGCGAACTATATTAAATGAAGCTTTTCATTAGATAACAATCTTCAAATATATCATATTGAATTGGGCATTTCAAGTGAGTCATCATCCAAAAATGTCGCTATCAAACGCGATACCTATTTTTTATTGTTGACACCATATCGCTTCCCAATATTGAAAAATGTACATTTTCAGAAAACAGGTTGACAATGAAGATACGGACCCATCCACATCCCACCCTTTTCCACAGTACAGTACAGTACATGAGCATATGATATCGTATACGTATCGACCCCTGGCAAAATTCCACTATATAGACCGGCTGATGTAGATTCAATACACACCACACCAAGTGTTTTTGTGCTTGATAGAACACCGTGGTGTAAAAACTCCAGTTCATTACATATGAATAATGCCCAGAGGTGTTTCAAACTACGTCATGCCAAGGTTCAACTGCTCTCCATACCTATTGTGACAAAGAACGCCTGTTAACTTGAAAGCAATACATTAACCTCCTCCATTCTGTACGGTTATTTACTGTTGTGTTCTTACAACCTTTTTGACACTGTTGTTCTTTTCCTCCATGCGACGGCTGACACTATGAACCAACGTTAACTGGGCCTCTTTCCAGTCATCTACATGCAAGGCAAGCAAAAACATAATGTCGAACACGTACACGTAACAATAGCATAATAAAATGCAAAACATTTCTTCTTCTTTCGAGTAGAAGAAAGACACCGTCAGTTTACTGTTATGAAGCACGAACAAATAAACCTGAGCACGCTCTATGGCGTCCGAGCGTTTGACCTTTTTATGTAATAAATTGCTTTTTTACAATACATTATCAATTTGTCAATACGTTTTATTATAAACTAGCCAAGTAGTCCGGTGGTGCTCGGGAGAAAAGGCAAGAACTTGTACCGATGGCAACGTCAACTTCGCATCCATATATCACGTACACCTGCTGATTTCACGACGATTGGACGTTTGACGTAGATCATGTAACAAATGATAAATACCCTAACACGGTTGACCTCAACGTGAGTTCCATCGAATTGTGTCACGAAGGAGGCAACATTGTGTGTGATGTGTTAGGGGCGCGCTACAGGCTTTTGGGGGAAGGTGAATAGTGGATTAGTGTTGGTAATGCAGTGTATGATGAAAGAAAATACCATCCTGCAATTAAACTAATTTTGATATGTTTAGAAAATGGCAGCAATATAAATCTCCAGAGCGTTATTACATCCCTGGTTTTACAAATAGTATTGTATGTATTTTTTTGGAAATCGTTTGCAATGCGTTTTAAATCCATGCAACATGTGAGAGAAAGAGAGAGTAATATCATGGAAACACAAATGTTGCCAATATTCCGTGGTTTATCTGAAAACAATCAAGCGTGGGCGATTATATGAAAAAGGTTTGAAAATATTGCTTTAAGAAATAGGTCAACTTCAAAACCTGCACCTCTTGGAAAGCAAAACTCTGTTTAACGTCACACGAATTTTTTTCTTTGGAATCAAAGACGCAACCTTTTTTTCGATGCAAACGATTTTGGTTTAAATGTTGGTATCATGAATGTCCATCGTCTAAATTAAGTATGCATATTATTGACGTGTTCGAAAGTTTGGCTATGATGGATTGAGCAGCCACAACAGTACTTAACACTTATTAAGACATGAAATAATACATTGCAGTAAATCCCGTGCACCCGCCGCGAAAAAGGTGGGCTACGCAGTCGTGCATAGATAATCTGGTTTTCTGCGATTCATCGTGTTCATCCAGACAAACTTCGGATTCTCCATTTGACGATGAGTATGAATTATCACTTTTGCAAGGCAATTTATCGAGTCTAGGTAAAGAAACATTTTGTCCTGGGTGACGAAGCCTGCAAATCACGTGCGTTTCCCTTTGCAAGTCCCCATTTGTACAGTGGAGGAAACAAACGGTTTACGTCGACATGATGAAAACTGTCGTGATGTCTCGTGGCTATTCCATTGTCATCATTTTAAATCCCAGCCAGACAAGTTCAACAGTAGATAACTAAGCTGCAAACATGGCGGACAGCTACAGAAACACTGACTGGTTCCAGACAAGAATAGACAAAATGATTGTCATATTGGACATGGTCAATGCCGAAAGGAATTTATCTTTGGCAGTCAGGGAATATGTGTTTGCCTGGGAAATGGCTAGCATTATGGCATACATCAAAGATCATATGGATAATATGTATTCCGAGATATACACAGTTAGTAGGTACAGGAATGTGAAAGTGAACTGTTTTTACAGTCAGATTGACACAACAACTATGAATGTTGCAAACATGTCGGACATTCCATGGTTTCACATAAGACTAGACTAGCTTTGTGTCTTAGGAGATTTTGTATAGATACCGAGAGTAGAGTATATGACGGTATAATAGTTGATGGATATGAGTTTGGCCATGGCATGATTTCCCAAATAAATTCAAATATTTTCCTGTCCATTGTCCGGTCGACATTAGACCAATGTAGGAAAACATATCGCACGAAATAAGAAGTTGTGACGGTCGTAAGGAGAGAGTTACCACACAATGCACACCCCACCCTAATTAACATCATGACATAAGGGAGTAGAACAATGTTCACCCTCCAGCAGTGAGCAGGTCAATGGCACAACATTGGAAAGTAAACCGAAGGACAATACTTCTTCGAAGGATAGAGCCACTTCTTCGTCGAGACACGCCAATAAACTCAATTAACCTATTCGGTGACACGCAAAATCACCTAAGCCGAAGGACAACATCTCATCAGTTGACAGTGTCACTCTCTTGCCGAGACACGCAGAAAAACCCAATGGACCTTTTCGGTGCATGGCCAAACCACCTAGTCCGAAGAATAACACTTCAATCGGCAGAGCCACTGTCCTACTAACACAGGTTCCATATCGCCAGGCAACACGTGTCAATGATGCAGTGGATGTTCGCGGACTGCCGGCGGGGGCATGTTGAACATGTCTAGTGCCGAAAAAAGCTACAGATGTAGAGGCAGACAGCGCTGCAAAGACTGACGAGTTAGCTATGTATGCAAGACAGAGAAACAGTCCCGTAAATGTCAAGAAGTTAGGACGCACTCGAAAGCAAAAACACTGTACTTAACACGTCTGGTACATTATAGCATAATAAAAATCAAAACTGTTATCCTTCTTTCAAGTGGAAGAAAGAAACAGTCAGTTTATTGTCGTGCAACACATACACTTAAAGCAGAGCACGCTATATGACGTCAGAGCGTTTGACCTGTTTACTCCTATGTAATAAATTACTTTTTACAACACATTGTCAGTTCATTACTAATTTTTTTTACAAACTAGTCGGGTTGTTCGGCGGTGCACCGTACAAAATGCAAGAGTTTTTGCCAATGGCAGTACAATTTCACGCTTTCATTATTGAAGCAAATGATGTTCACATGTGCATTTAAGTAGAAAGAAACATATGCTTTGTATATTTTAAATTAAGGACCGTGTACGTTTGTAAAAAATACTTCAAATATGCACCAACATGTGTCCCGTTCTGTGGATCTTTGTTGGCAACGAACTGTTTTCACTGAAGCCTTTCACTAGATAAAAATTTTCAAATATATCATATTGTATTGGGCATTTCAAGTGAGTCATCATCCAAAAATGTCGCTATCAAACACGATACCTATTTATTATTGTTGACACCATATCGCTTCCCAATATTGAAAATGTAAATTTTCAGAAAACAGTTTAACAATGAAGATTCGGACCCATCCACATCCCACCCTTTTCCACATCCCTTATACATCAGTCCACATTCACATCCATTGTCGTCCATAGTCTATGTGCTCCAGTGTCCCAATCCCACCTCACCCTCTTCCAGAACTTTTGTACATCGGCTCTCCGTTCACACACACCTCCCATTTCCACAACCCATGTACAGTACATGAGCATAAGGTATCGTACACCTATCGACAACAGGCAACATTCCGCCATATAGACCGGCTGACGTAGATTCAATACACACCACACCAAGTGTTTTGCGCTTGTTAGAACCCCCTGGTGTAAAAACACCAGTTCATTACATATGAGTAATGCCCAGAGGTGTTTCAAACTACTTCATGCCAAGGTTCAAATGCTCTCCATACCTATTGTGCAAAGAACGCCTGTTAACTTGGAAGCAATACATTAACCTCCTACATTCTGTACGGTTATTTACTGTTGTGTTATTACAAACTTTTGACACTGGGGTTCTTTCCCTCAATGCGGCGGCTGACATTGATGTGTAATTTATCAGAGACAACGGGAAACAATAATAACTCTTTGTACGAGGATGCTCTTGTCGGCCAAAAACAAGACGTAACTACCATGCCACGTTTCCACTATACCTAAAACTTTATAAATTAGATCAATGCACAACAGCAGCTAACCAATCGTACAACACGCAAGTTGTATGGTTTACTGACGCCTCTCAACAGAGCTCAGCCATTGTCCTAGACGGAGATAGCTCTCCAGAACAGCATGACGCACGATTTAACATACGACAGGAGGTTAATGCGCTTGGAATTCTGCGCTTACAAATAATAAATACCCTAACACTGTTAGCTATAATTCGGAGTTAGGAAATATACGTCAAACGTCCATGTTGGTTCCTTCGACGTAGACATCCCAATGTGTTTGAATGTACGAACCATCACTATGGACCCGCTAGAAGGTATGACGCATTGGCAAGGCAAGCAAAAACATAGTATCGAACACGTCTGGTTCAAAATAGCATAATAAAAAGCAAAACATTTTTTCTTCTTTCAAGTAGAAGAAAGATACCGCCAGTTTACTGTCATGAAGCACGAACAAATAAACCTGAGCACGCTATATGGCGTCCGAGCGTTTGACCTGTTTATGTAATAAATTGCTTTTTTTATTTACAATAGCATAATAAAATGCAAAACATTTCTTCTTTCAAGTAGAAGAAAGACACCGTCAGTTTACTGTTATGAAGCACGAACAA
>BSQZ01000119.1:932500-957500 GCA_033239005.1 Lamellibrachia satsuma | reverse complement strand
GGTGGTAGAACAATGTTCACCCTCCATCAGTGCAGGTCGATGGCACAACATTGTAAACTAAACCAAAGGAAAATACTTCTTCGAAGGATAGAGCCACTTCCTCGCCGAGACACGCTAACAAATTCAATTGACCTATTCGACGCAACGCAAAATCACGTAAGTCGAAGGGCAGCATCTCTTCAGTTGACAGAGCCACTGTCTTGCCGATACACGCCGATAAACCCTGTCGACGTTTCGGTGCAAGGCCAAACAACCTAGTCCGAAGATTAATATTTCAATTGGCAAAACCACTGTCCCACCGAGACAGTTCAACATTACAGATCGCCAGGCAACACATGTCAGTGATGCAGTGGATGTTTGCGGGCAGCCGGTGGGGCAGGAAAAGCTACAGATGTTGAGGCAGACAAAGCTGCAAATTCGGACGAGCTAGCTATGTATGCAAGACAGAAAAACAGTCCTGTTAATGGCAACGTATTTATTCACAAGTCGTCTTGTGACTAGTTGATGATAAACGTGTACAAAGAATTACCCTCGAAGGTATGACGCACTCGCAAGCAAAAACATTGTACTTAACACGTGTGGTTCACAACAGCAAATAAAAAGCAAAACTGTTATTCTTCTTTCGAGTGGAAGAAAGAAACAGTCAGTTTATTGTCGAGCAACACATACGCATAAACCAGAGCACGCTATATGAAGTCAGAGCGTTTGACCTGTTTACTCCTATATTATAAATTACTTTTTACAACATATTGTCAGTTCATTACTAAGTTTTGTAAAAAACTAGCCGGGTTGCCCGGCGATGCACCGTAGAAAATGCAAGAGTTTTTGCCAATGGCAGTGAAAAGTTCACACATTCATTTTTGAAACAAATGGTGTATCACATGAACATATAAGTAGAAAGGAAATATGTGCTTTGTACATTATAAATTACAGGGAGAGATAGATAGATAGATAGAGAGAGAGAGAGAGAGAGAGAGAGAGTGAGTGAGAGAGATAGAGAAATAGAGAGAAAGAGATAGAGAGAGGGAGAGAGAAAAAAATACAGAGAGAGAGAGAGTGAGGGAGATGCAGAGAGAGAGAGAGAGAGAGAGAGAGAGAGAGAGAGAGAGAGATAGAGAGAGAGAGAGAGAGAGAGAGAGAGAGAGAGAGAGAGTGAGAGGGAGAGAGAGAGATAGAGAGAGAGAGAGAGTGAGAGGGATAGAGAGAGATGTGGAAATGGAAGTGGAAGTGACTATAAAAGACAATACCTTGTTTACGAACTGTATATGATGGGATTACTGCCACGCTTTTGAATTAGAAAGTGGCTGATGACCTTATTTAATTTTTACTTATTGCCAATAATAAGGAATGATAAAGGATAACCCTAATTTGACTTCCCAGAGGTACACCACGGTTACGAGCATTATGCGGTTCCAGGTTAACACATTTACGATACGGGAGCAGACTGGAGCCTCATAATTGCAATGTGGAGGGTCCAAATGTGAGTGAACATGTCCATCAATTCATTAACTAAGTCCCCAATTATATATAATATAGTAACTATATGATGTTCTAGCAGCAGTCCCTGATATGTAGTTATGATCCCCACCTTTGGGGGCCCCGTGGGGATGGTTGCAGATCAGACCCCGTATGACATACTAGCTTAGCAAAGCAATGCGAGAGGTCAGCTATGCCTGTCACTGCGTTCAGTTGTTGATGACAGCTGCAACTATTTTGGATTGTGGTTAATATCTGCTGGTTTGTAAAATGTCAACGCTTTTGACAAGACTTGATTGTCTGTGCATTTACAAATTGTTTAACTATGATCTAGGAATAAAATGTGTTTACGTCACTTCAAGAAATATTGAGGAGGTGCCTACAAACCTAGCAAAATCCGCATAAAGCCAAAGGGACGGACTCATTGGATATACCGGCCGACCCTGCACCTATAGCACCGACCTGCAGCAGATCGACATGCCGCTAAAGACTACGGCAAGCTAGTCTCGTTTGTTTTTATGCAAATTTGCCCATAATTACCCATAAATGTTCACTTCCGGCCCACAACGACTAGCTATTCACTATCGAATTTCACAGATAAACGCACTAGAAAATAGAACAGAGTGAACAAACAAGAACACATTTACTTATGTTATTTATTAAAACAATTAATATTAACATATGATAATACTAATACCAATGGTTTATTTTATAATGACATGGGTACATTTAACGTGTTGTGGTGTGTACAACCTGGGGGATGGAAGTGCATTATCTCGTCAACAATAGCCTCGAAACGAGAATCATTTATATCCCCTGTGGTCGACCTTTAACAGTTGCGTCGTATCGCAAAGAATAAATCCTAGTGGAGCAAACTAGACCGAATAATAATTGAAGGGAAGCTGTGTAAGCGGGCGTATCAGCCAGCTGCTTGCGTTAGCTGGCTGTCGCCATTGCGAAATACACTTTTAATAATAGTTATTATTATTATTATGAAACCTTAATAGGCAAAACGGGGCTGATTGAACGACGGAATGCCCAGGGGACGATTAGGTGAATAGTGGTTAAAAAGGAAGACGAGTGCCGATTTACTCTTAAATACAAGAGGAAAGTGTTTTTTACCTGAGAGAACACCCAGTTGTAATTAAACCAATTTCAATGTTCAACTGCATACCACACACCAGTTAGGAATTCTGGTGATACAAGAACGCCTGTCAACTTGGAAATAAATCAACCTCCTTAATTTTGCAGGATTCTTTTTTGCTGTGTTCTTAAAACTGTTTTTACGCAGATTTTTTTCCTCCATCCGACTGTTGATATCGTTGAGCCAACGTAAACTGGAAATGCTTTAAACACAATTACTTTGTGAAAGGAAGGATAACGTTCTTTTTCTGCCAAAAAACTTTCACACTTTTCACACTGAGACCACCCCAGCTATCTAGCTCACGTATTTTTTTTGCATAAGAAAAGTGAAAAACACCGACTAACAACTCCGATATCACGCAAGTTGTAGTAACTGGGTAGATTTCGTCAAGTCTGGGTGCGAAAAGTCCTGGGCTGAGGTCCAGGCAGATAGTTTTAATTTTGAGTGTAGGGGATGCGCAAGGATGAAGGTAATAAAGGTGGAGTTGGAAAAGCTGAGACTGCTCGTTGTGGCAATGGTGGGAAAGGAACAGGGGAGTTGTGCCAGTAGTTCCGGTGAGGGAACAGTAGACGATAAAGTGGGGAAAGACACAAGAGATGCTAGGGAGAGCTCACCTCAGCCTGGGAGGAAGCTGAGAGGAGGGAAGGTGACAGGTCATAGGGAGACAGGACGTAAGGAGACGGGAAGGAAAGGAACGGGAGGGAAGACAACCGGGGTGAAGGAGAGGGGAGTAGGGGAGACAGGAGGGAAGGAGAAGGGAGTGGGGAGACGGGAGGGAAGACAACCGGGGTGAAGGAGAGGGAGTAGCGGAGACAGGAGGGAAGGAGAAGGGAGTGGGGGAGACGGGAGGGAAAACAACCGGAGTGAAGGAGAGGGGAGTAGGGGAGACAGGAGGGAAGGAGAAGGGAGTGGGGGAGACGGAAGGGAAGGGGTCAGGACAGAATGCGATAGAGGGGATCGAAAGGAAGAGTTATTCTGCAGCAGTGATAGAGGGGGTGAGGAAGAGAGCGAGGGTGTTTGTGGGGGATTCGATAGTTAGGAAGACTGACAGAGTCTTAAACAAGGGAGATGATGTGGTGGTCTGCTTGCCTGGAGCCAAAATAGAGGCGATAACTGAGAGGGTAAAAACATCGTAGGCTCGGATAAGGGTGGATCTGTTTTAGTACATGTAGGGACAAATAACGTAGAGAGGGAGGGTACAACTGCCATAGTTAGGAAATATAGGCAGTTGGTCAGAACACTAAAACAGACGCGGGTTGAGCAGGTAATACTGTCAGGGATTTTACCTGTGATGGGCAGGAGGGGTCATAAATATCGAAATTGTCGGGGGATGGCAATTAACATGTTAGTCCAGAGGCTGTGTAGGGAAGAGGAAGTTGGATTTGTGGATTTATGGGAAAGTTTTGTTGGGAGGGGTGATATGTACATGAAGGATGGGCTTCATTTAAGTGGAAAGGGGGCGGCAGTATTCGCGGACAAACTTTCAGCAGCAGTAGATAGCGACTTGGGTACAATGACAAATATTTTTGGAAGTAAACATTCTTTAAACTAGAAGTGCAGGGGGTTACCAAGAGGTGTCTCAAGCAGAACAAGAGACCACTAGCACAGATAATCCAATATCAAATCATCCGAAAAACATCTCTGAAAAAGGTTATAGATGCGTATGTTTAAATGCAAGGAGCATAGTAAATAAGAAAAACGAATTAAACATTATGGTAGAAGATATTGACCCTCACATAATTGGTATAACTGAATCATGGGCCAACATAGATATAACAGATGCTGAATTAGGACTGACAGGATACGTAATGTTTAGGAAAGATCGAATAGGAAGAAGGGGCGGGGGAGTTATTTTATATGTTAAAGAATCTATTCAGGCTTATGAAATAAAACTAGAAAGGGAAGCAGATTGCGATGAAGCTGTTTGGTGCAAAATTGTTTCAGGAAATTCAAAATTAACTGTTGGATTAGTTTACCGAAGTCCAAACATAAACGAAGAGGACAACACAAAAATAAAAAACGCTATAAAGGAAGTTAGTAAAGGGAATGTATCATAATGGGAGATTTTAACCATGGACACATACAATGGAATTCTCTAGAGAGCACAGGGATTGAGGATCAACAATTTCTATGTTTAATCCAGGATAGCTTTCTTACTCAGCACGTACTAGAACCAACCAGGGGAGAAAATGTATTAGATATAGTTTTGTCATCACAAAAAGAATTAGTGGACAATGTAAAAATATTTGAACCATTGGGTAATAGTGACCATAATCAAATACATTTTGACATCAATGTAAAATCAGAAAGTAAAAATAAGAAAACGTACAAGAGAAACTTCCACAAAGGTAACTACAAAGATATGAGAAAATACTTAGCACAGCTAGATTGGAATAACATGCTGATGAATAAGACTGCAATTGAATGTTGGAATATTCTAAAATATGAAATTGAGAGTATCATTGATAAATTTGTTCCCTTCCGAAAACAAGGAAAACGGTGTAGAAAGAAACAAGTGTCAAAAGAGGCAATTAGAAAAATAATGCTAAAACAAACTATGTGGAGGGTTTATAGGCGTACCAGAAAGGAAGAAGACTATGCAAAATACAAAGAGGCACTTAATGCAGCTACAACTGAAATCAGACAATCTAAAAGAAGCTATGAGCAAAACTGGCATGTAACATAAAAACTGACAGCAAGAGTTTTTATGCATATGTCAGGAGTAAACAAAACGTACAAGACAAGGTTGGGCCTCTAGAAGACAGTGCTGGAAATATAATATCACAGGGGTTTTTAATGGCGGAAGACCTAAATGGTTACTTCAGTTCAGTGTTTACAAAAGAAGATATTAGTTCATTACCAGTTGCTGATGCTAAATTTCAGGGGCTAAATCTGACTATTTAGGACCGTTAGTTGTAACTCCAGAATTGGTAGCTAAGAAAATAAAGGCAATGAAGGATAACAAATCACCGGGAGTGGATGGGATTCCTCCAAAATTACTAATGGAAACAGTAGATCAAATCAGTATACCACTTGCAAGAGTATTCAACTTGTCATTAAAAGAGGGAGTTGTTCCGTTTGAATGGAAAGAAGCAAACATCATACCATTATTTAAAAAGGGTTCGAGAAATAAGTCAGAGAATTACAGACCAGTGAGTTTAACGTCAGTGATTTGTAAATTATTAGAAAGGTTAATTAAAGACCATATGGTGGACTTCCTCGTTAAGCATAAATTATTAAATTCATCTCAACATGGATTCCTTAAAGCGAGGTCATGCTTAACAAATGTCTTATGTTTTTGGAAGAAATCACTAAGTGGATAGACGAGGGATCGCCAGTAGATATTATCTACTTAGATTTTCAGAAAGCTTTTGACAAAGTGCCACATCAAAGATTGCTACTTAAATTAAAAGCCCATGGTATCGGGGATAGCATAACTGACTGGATAGAACAATGGCTGACTGACAGAAGACAACGAGTTGTAGTAGATGGCGAAGTTTCAAATTGGAAATCGGTTTTGAGTGGGGTACCTCAAGGATCAGTATTAGGACCTATATTATTCTTAATTTATATCAATGACTTGGACGAGAGTATAACAAGTAACGTACTGAAATTTGCGGACGACACAAAACTGTTTAGAAAGGTTAATACTGATTGTGATAAACAACATTTACAAAACGATCTAGACAGATTAGTGAAATGGTCTGAGAAATGGCAGATGATGTTCAATTTTGGGAAATGTAAATGCCTACATACAGGACATGGGAACTTGAATGTAAACTATAAAATGGGAGCTACTGTTCTTGGTACTACTGTAAAAGAAAAGGACTTAGGAGTTACAATAAGCGCTGATATGAAAGTTTCAGAGCAGTGTGGTATTGCAGCTTCAAAGGGTAATCAAATTCTTGGATTGATTAGAAGAAACATAACATACAAGGGAAAAAGTTAATTATACCTCTTTATAAAGCAATAGTTAGACCTCATTTAGAATACTGTATACAAGCATGGAGACCATATCGTAAGAAGGATATAGATACGCTTGAACGCATACAAAGGAGAGCAACTAAAATGATTCCAGAACTTAGAGACCTTAGTTATGAAGAACGCCTGAAAGAATGTGGTTTAACAACTCTAGAGACAAGGAGGTTAAGAGGAGATCAGATTGAAGTTTTTAAGATATTGAATGGGTATGAAAATATTGATAGAAATATGTTTTTCTCACTCAAGAAGGATAGCAGAACTAGAGGACATGAGGTAAAATTAGTAAAGGATCAATGTAGATTGGACATCAGGAAGCACTCGTTCTCACAGAGGACAGTAAATGAATGGAACAAACTGTCTACAGATTGTGTAACTGCTAGCAGCGTGAATATGTTTAAAAACAAGGTTGACACATATATCAGGAGGGCGGGTTATAAGTAGGTGAACATTGTTGGACTCTCGATAAGCCAATGGCTTCCTTGTCCACTTGCCATCTGGGCCTTTGGCTTGGATGGCAAATCTTGTTAAATCTTGTTAAAGTTTGGTGGTTTACTGCTGCCTCTCAACAGAGCGCAGTCATGGTCCTATAAACTAAGATACACATGGGGAACAGAATTACATCCGATTTATCACACCAATGGAGATTAATACGAATGCAGTTCGATATCAATAAGTATTAATTACTATATCACTGTTGGTCTCAACTTCGACGATGTCGACTCGCTGGGGGCGTGGTGGGGGGGGGGGGGGCAAATTGGTGTCTGATGTTTCGGGAGTGCGCCGCACGCATTTTGGGAAGAGGAGGCAGTGGATTATTGTTAATCATGCACATTAAAATGACTTCTTAGCTGGAACAAACACATCGCCCGCAACTGTTTAATGCCCAACTACAACACTAAAAACCATCTGGCAAATAATGTAATGTTTTTAAAAATTGGGAAGATGATAGCAATTTGAAAATCCAGAGCGTTACCGCTGGTTTTATTGAGGGGCACTAAATAAATTGACAGTATACCATCCTTGAGAAAATTAGACGCGAGGTTTGTAATACGCACGGAAACTAGAGATATCTAAACACACATCACACTTATTGGGTAAATAAAGAAATATTTTCACACTTCAAAATGCCTTGCAATGATAAAGAATAGCGACTGAGAAAGTAGCCTTTTAGACTAAGATGGTTGGGAAACATTGCTCTGTGATATACTGACGCACAATATCGAAGAGCGGTACGCATGTATGCATGCTTAGCTCTTAGCGATGCACATGATTCAGGACACCAGCCGATGGAACTGGCTCCTCATTGTCAGCACAATCATTTACATTAAAAGTTACAAACAGCTTTAGTATACGTATGGTGTTTTTAAACATAACATCGTGATGCATTTTCCAAATGTGTTTTTTTTCCCGTTTTTCAGTGACCAATTGTTGCGATGCAATAACAAAAAAACTTCTCGAACACAGCAGGAGATACAGTGTCGATTCATCACACGAAAAAAATATTTTTTTTTTCAAAACCTCCCTTGCAGGTATGACGCATTGGAAGACATAAACATTGCTTCAACACAACTGGTTACCATTGACATCAAACAATTTTCTCTTTCTTTTTTTATAAAACGAAAGACACCGTAACCTTCGTGTCATGCTGTACACACACACAAGCCAGATCTCACTATATAAAGGCAGAGCGTTTTACCTGTTCATCACCTCTTGCCGTCAGTGCTGTTCGCAGACCACATGACATTGAAGAATTTCATTCCATGTAAGTATAATTGCATGTTTGTAACAGTGTAATGATGTTTAACACGCTGCCTTATAATAATTGCTTGTTTGTCGATGTCATGTAAACGTCACACTATTCCAAATCTATATTTCCTGGACAGCTCCATAACAGACCACATGTTAATTACATACGGTTGATAAAGTTCAACTGTTTTTAAAATAAATGTGGACACTTTCAAATTCTTCAGATAAAGAAACTGATCACAAAAACATATTGAATTAAGTATTGTACAACAATTTACACAGCCCCGCCGATTGAAATTCAAGTAATAGTGCTTTCATATTACATGCCACAGCCGGCTTCTGCAATATTATTCTATTGCTTATGTGAACTTTTTTTCTTTTGATGTTGATATTGTCGTTATGCATTTCAATTGTCTTCATTAAGAATGCACCGTTTGTCGATCGTGGAAACTCTGTGGATGCCACAAAGATACTACATTTCGTCTTCCAGCATGAACGCTCTCAAACTGACAGGCTTTATGCTCGTTATGATCGTCGCCTTGTCGACGCTCATAGACATAGCCAATGGCACTGGATGGGGTGTTGATCACGCTGTATGTTGTGAGTATTTTCATGATAATTACAAACTAATTGAAGAATATATTAATTCTGTCATTACCATGTTAATTCTGGCAAAGTAATTGCAAAACATTTTCATACAAATTTTTTTTTTTTGTGTTTCGTCCAACGTTGTTTTTGTGTGTTAATAATCGTAGAGAAACCAGTAAATAATGTCGCCGATTGGAGCATAAATACAATTGTCAATACATGTGTATTGTGCGCGTGTAATTACAAATATATATATATATATATAATATATATATATATATATATATATATATATATATATATATATATATATATATATATATATATATATATATATATATATATATATATATATATATATATATATATATATATATATATATATATATATATATATATATATATATATATATATATATATATATATATATATATATATATATATATATATATATATATATATATATATATATATATATATATATATATATATATATATATATATATATATATATATATATATATATATATATATATATATATATATATATATATATATATATATATATATATATATATATATATGTATATATATATATATATATATATATGTATACATATATGTATATATATATATATATATATATATATATATATATATATATATATATATATATATATATATGTATATATATACATATATGAATATATATATATATATATATATATATTTAATATATATATATATATATATATATATATATATATATATATACATTTATACGCACATGCACAAACACACACATATATGTATATATATATATATATATATATATATATATATATATATATATATATATATATATATATATATATATCCGGGATTAAAAAGCAATTAATGCCGCATTTTCAACAAAAAAGGAAAAAACACGCGCTATATTATAATTAAAATGTGTTATTTTAACCGGCATTACTTTCAAAGAAACGTACTGACAACAAAACACGATTGGAACATATATTAATGTATATTTGTCAAAAAAGTTTGCTTTCTCAATCTAGAATCTACGTATATTTTAAACTTCGTATAATGTTCACAATTTGGTTCACGTGACGTGGTTGCAAAATGTGGTCTAACAATAATAAATATCCGGAGAAATGTTGAATCAGGTATAATACTTATCTTTCCGCATGCATTTTACTCCAGATTGTCCAGTATGGTATATATCGAACTGTTCAGTTGGCGGGAGTGATGTTCATCAATTGTAATTAGCTGTGCAGGTATTGATTCAACCATAAATATACACTGATTTCGAAGTCCACGCAAATATTTATGTATAGGACGTGCATTAATGTGTGATAATAAACTGATATGCTCTCTGGTTTCAGTGAAATGCAGCAATGTACGTTGCAAGTTGTTCATGCGAGGTTACAAGACACAGTTACGTTTACCACCAAAGGGTTTGTAATGTATGTTGCTACTGCCAGTGTGACCGACGTGGCTTCGCTAATTGCTACGAATACTACAATTGCGGTTCCAACAAACTCTAAGCAACCGGCAAATCCTGATTCGGGTTGTGGCTGCTTATTACTGAGAACAGCCATCTTGAAAATATAGAATTCGAAAGAGTTGTATTGATCAATAAATCCGTATCATCGAATATTTCGTTGTATTTTGCGTATATTATGTTATTTTTAATACATCAATTGTTTCATGAGGAAACTTTCAGTAAAGTGCCACATCAAAATTACTACTTACACTAAAATGGCTCAGAAGATGGTATGAAAAGAAAGGTACCACAATGAGCAGATGACTAAGAAATAGAAAGAAAAAAACTTTTAAATGATGGTGATAAACAATATTTACAAGTTGATCCAGACAAATTAATGAAATGGTCTAAAAATGGCAGATGTTATTCGATTTTGAGAAATATACTTACACGCAAGAGCGCACGCACGCAAACACGAACGCACCTACGTACGCACACATGCACGGACGCACGCACGCATGCACGAACGCACCCACGAACGCACCCAACCACGCACGTATGCACGCACGCACGAATTCACGCGAGCAAACATGCAAGTACGTAAGTGCTGACATGAAACATTCAGAGCAGTATGCAATTGCAGTTTCATAAGATAGTACAACACACGAAAAACAAAACAAAATAGCTGAGTTACCCGGCGTTGAACTAAGACAAAAGGCAGCCGTAAGTATTTTGTACTGATCTACATTATTACTACATAGGTCTTTTTTAAAGTGGCCACTGTGGACTGCGCTACGATGTTGCTATAATGTAGTTTTTTCCCTGAAACAATGTCTATGGATAGATACAATGTCACTGCAATATAGCTAGTGTTACTTTGTAATGCTATATATTGACGTTTCTATATATATATATATATATATATATATATATATATATATATATATATATATATATATATATATATATATATATATATATATATATATATATATATATATATATATATATATATATATATGATAGATAGATAGATAAAACACCTCTATCGAATATAAAAAAACTCTTATAATAAATTGAAAAGTATTCCAAATTACTACTTGCGTCTAGCACATTTGCAGACATAATTATTATATTTCCGATGACATAGAAATCAAAATAATTCTGCAACTTCCGCTAAACCCTTTCTTCCGTCCGAATCGGCCCACATATGCGGCCGTGAATAAGACACAACAGACAAACACACATATAAACAGACTCATTGATGTATATATTATTATATATGAAAAAAGAGCTTATTATGTTTCTGAATAAATAAATAGTTAGGTCTCATTTAAAAAGTAGGAGTGTACACCCCTCAATCGCTATTACTATGTTCAGGTAGAAAAAATCAAACAACATAAATATATACGTAATCATCGCATCATACGGACGTAACTAAAGAATGACCTCGCATCGCTTTGTGAAGTATATGCCAGTTTTATTTAAATAGTTTGAATAGCTAATATTACTAAGTCGTTAGGAGGTGTTTAATCGATGTGTTAAGCCTAAATTAGCAGAAAGGCAGGTTCGAAAAAGATTATAGTTAAACCACCCAAGTGGATATGGACAAAATCCAAATGGTGCCAAAGATTGAAGGCAAAGTTTAGAACCTTTAATCCTCCCTTAATGAAAGACGATGTTCCGCCCTTTAGTCCTGACATTTGCTAAATTGCTCTGACCTCGGAGGTCAACGTAGTTAGGGAACTGCGTGGGAACCCTGGATTTGGTCAGCTCCAACAGTTCAAACGTTTAACTTACTAACTGGACAAGGAAGTGCTGGCAGATGTCACTGTCCAGCGGTTGAGACGGTGGTTGGTTTAACAAGTTGACCAATGGTAAAGCGAATTGGGTATTTATGCAATCACAGCGCCTATTGTGACGACGTCTGAATGTAGTAAGCTGATAGCGTAACTGCACCGGAGGAACATTTCCAAAGGGCGGTCAAGACTATTTAAATTCACACTCATGTGTGTAGTCATGCCTAATTGTAGGCATTCAAATTTTCAGGTGGCGAGCCGTACCTGCTTTGGCTTTATAATTAAAAATGTCCGGTCAAAATTTACTTGTCAAGTCTTTTAGACGTTAATAGTCTATGTACATTTTACGTGATGTTTACGTTAAATAATTTTCTTTACGGTTTACGGTGATATATATCTTCACTGTTTCTTTTCATTGTCATCATGAGTGATTATATTGATACTGTGTACGTAGCCGTCTGGTTTACATAATTAAAATCTCTTCGAAACTGGAGAACAATGCGTTGACTACACTTATGAAGTAATATATGTACTCACTTGTCGATTGAGTACAAAATGAATTATAAATCTTGACATGGCGAGCGCAAAGAAGACGGACAATTAAAACACATCTACATATGGGATAAATGCCTCCCGGACCTTTGTGTGTATCCCCGAAGAAGATACGATGGGGAGGCATATATCGTACAGCATGACTATTATTTTACAATGTGAACCTGCATTTATTTGTGAGTGAAAATCATCCCATCATTTGTCGTTGATACACATGATTTGTAAAAAGAGTTAAACATTTTTAAAAACATTTGCCATCCAACTCAAAGGCCGAGATGACAAGTGGACAAGGAATTCATTGGCTTAGAGAGAGTCCAACAATGTTCATCTACGTGTCACCCTCCTCTTGGGTACGTGTCAACCTTGTTTTTAAACATATTCAGGCTCCTAGCAGATACACAATCCGTAGACAATGTGTTACATTCATTTATTTTCCTCTGTGAGAACGCGTACTTCCTGATATCCAATCTACACTGATCCTTTACTAATTTTACCTCAGGTCCTCTAGTTCTACTGTTTTTATTCAGTAAAAAAACATATTTATATAAATAGTTTCATACCCATTCAATATCCAAAAATAAAATTAATCTGATCTCGTCTTAACCTCCTTGCCTCTAGAGTTGTTAAAACACATTATTTCAGGCGTTAATCATAATTAAGATCTCTCAGTTCTGGAATACGTTTAGTTGCTGTCCTCTGTATGCATTCAAGCCAATACATATCCTACTTATGATATGGTATCCACGTTTATATATAGTATTCTAAATGAGGTTTAACTACTGCTTTATACATAGGCATAAATAGCTTTTTCCATGTACGTGGTTTCTTCTAATGAACCCAATAATGTGATTACAATTTTAAACTGCAATACCATTCTGTTCTCAAACTTTCATGTCAGCATTATAATTGTTATTATCATCATTATTATTTTTATTTCTGAGTCATTTTCTTTTACCGTAGTATCTAGAACTGTATCTCCCATTTATCGTTTATTTCCAAATTCCCGTGTCCTGTATGTACACATTTATATTTCCCAAAATGTAATAACATTTGCTATTTGTCAGATCATTTAACTAATTTGTCTTGATCGGTTTGTAAATGTTGTTTATCACCATCAGTGTTAACCTTTCTAAACACTTTTGTGTCATCCGCAAATTTCAGTACGTTGCCTGTTATATTGTCGTCCAAGTCATTGATATATATATATATATATATATATATATATATATTAAGAATAATAAAGGTCCTAATACTGATCTTTGTGGTACACCACTAAAAACTGATTTCCAGTTTGAAACCACCCCATCTACTACAACACGCTGTCTTCTTTCAGTCAGCCATTGTTCTATGCAGTCAATTATGCTATCCCCAATACCATCGGCTTTCAATTTAAGTAGTAATCATTGATGTGGCACTTTGTCAAAAGCTTTCTGAAATCTAAATAGATAATGTATATGTGTAAGGAGAAAATACAAACCAGACACGTTATTGCGCATCATTCATTCGAACTTGGTTTCTCAGCAAATACACCATTATAAATTTATGTCTAGAAATGTTCAAATGCACTAATCTTCTCAATTGGCATTTATTGAGTTATGTCGTTATATATATATATATATATATATATATATATATATATATATATATATATATATATATATATATATATATATATATATACACACACATATACACATATACACATATGCAAACATTTGAATCAGCTAAAAATTTACGACACTTGAGTGGAGGAGTTCGCGTAGCTTTTCCCTGATGTTTCCCGCTTTTCCATGAGTAGATGTTGACGCCTGTGCATTATAAAAAAGGCTACAAACATGACATGTTTAGCTGAGAGAAGCATCAAGGAACCCGAGAGACAACTTGTAACACAACACTTGATAAGATCTAGACACGAGCCGTCAGATAATGGACTTTAGTTGAATATGCCAAGGTAAGATCACCAGATGCGACAGAGTTACGTCGCCCTCTGGCGGTCTCTGCGTTGTGGAATTTACAGGGATAACCTTATAATGAGGACCTTTTACATGGTACATAATTGTTGATAACGTTAATTGTGTTACTACGACGCCAGCAGCTTCTTAAATCTATGCTAGTGTCATCTGACGGCGAGTTAACTTGGCTCGATGACGTGTCATATTTGCTGGGGAAAGGGGAGTGTGGAAGGAGTTTGGAAGGAGCGTATATGTGTGAAGTATATGAACGAGAAAGGGAGAGGTGAAAGACCCGGATAAGTAAGGAGGTATCACATATATAAGTTACTTGATGAAACTATTACATATGCTTATGGACGGGAATAGCAAGAAATACGCAACATAGCCTATTTCTATTTTAATCTCAAGAAGTAACTGTATTCAGCCAGCCAGGTTGGAACTTTCGAAATGTCGCACGTTTGGCAGTGAGATGTTGCAGCGGATTCGAAGCCGCGCAGGGATATTGATGTTGACATTCCGGAAACATCGATATGCATATTTATATATATATATATATATATATATATATATATATATATATATATATGACAAAAACTGCCAATTTTTTTAGGAAAGGCGTGTTTGCGACTTAATTAAAACAGTTAGAGGTATGGGATTTTGATAGCTTGTTCAGGATATCAACGACATTATGGCGGTGGCTATGATTAAAAAAAAAAATGTATGGTCTAGTTTAACTATAATATGACAAAACGTAAACATGGCCACTAATGCACTGTGGCTTGACCTCTGTAGCTGTAGTTTGATGTATTCAATTTACGTGACAGACGTGATATCGCTGCTGAGTCAGGGAGGGAGGGAGGGAGGGAGGGAGGGAGGGAGGGAGGGAGGGAGGGAGGGAGGGAGGGAGGGAGGGAGGGAGGGGGGAGAGAGGAAGGGAGGGAGGGAGGGAGGGAGAGAGGGAGGGAGGGAGGGAGGGAGGGAGACCAAGACCAAGCTTGGTCACTGTCTTGGGAGCCACCGACAGAGCAACAACATCCGAAGCAGCAGTTCACAAGAATAAATGGTCCGGACAGTTACATGATGAATCTCCCTTCTCTTCCCTCCTCACCCCTCTCCTTCTCTCACTCTCCCTCCATCCTCAATCTCCAACTTCCCCCCTCCCTCTCTCTCTTCACCTCCCCCTCCCTCCCTCTCATTCTCCCTGCATCCTGCATCCTCCCCCTCTGTCTCTCACTCTCTCCCCTCCCCTTCTCCTTCCGTCCCCCTCTATCTCTCTCCCTCCCCATCTCCCTCCGATCCCCCTCCGTTCCCCCTTTGTGGCCCTCACTCTCTCTCCCCCTCTCCCTCCCACCTTCCGTCCGCCACCCTCCCTCTATCGCCCTCCCCCCTCTCTCTCTCTCTCTCTCCCTCTCTCTCTCTCTCTCTGTAGTCAAGTGTTGCATATAGTACAGTATGAGAGAGAGAGAGAGAGAGAGAGAGAGAGAGAGAGAGAGAGAGAAGGAGCGAGGCAGATAATGGGATGAGAGAGAGGGAGGGAGGCTCTATTGTGTTCACATATTTGAAATCACAGTGTTAAAAATCACAGCACCTGAAGTTTGCTTGTAAACTCTTCAATACTATTGAGACTGGACATTGAAATGGCCGGGAAGACGAATGTGTGACTGCTTTGATTCCGAGCAATAACCACAACAGCGGTGTAGACAGTCAGGTACTGAACGTGTGCATCATAAATTTATCCCGAAAGTAGCAAGGGAATCTCTAACGCGCTTCTACAGGTCTTTCCACTTGTGAAATAAGTTGGCTTTTATTTTGGAATTCGACTATTTAACGAACGCAATATAGTTAGCTCGAGTTCTAAGTGTGAAGAAAACTTCTAGATCATTAACTAGACAACATGTACTCCTTTTAACCCCATCATATCCAGTATTAAACAAAACAAACCACAGTGTTTAATACCCCACAATGCACTACAGACATCACCCAACTGAAGTCGGACGAGAGTGGCCGGGTGACTCGCCTGTAGACAACTGACGTATCTATAGAAGATCTCGAGACAACTGAAGTCGGGCGAGAGTGGCCGGGTGACTCGCCTGTAGACAACTGACGTATCTATAGACGCTCTCGAGACAACTGACAGAAAGAGTTCCGACTAGGGCGAATCGGCAGACGATAATGATGATTATGATAATTATGATAATAATAATAATATCGTTATAAAACACCTTGAGTATGTATGTATATGTTTGTATGTATGTGATGCTACTCCTCCTAGACGCTTTGCATCTCGGGCGCCAAACTTTCAGGGGCTCATCTACGACCCACGATCGGGTCGTCTCTGTTTTATTTTTTTTTCGAAATTCACTCCACTATTACCCTTTATACGAACAATCGAATTACCCTTTGTAGTTATTACGTACAATTGTCCATTATCAAAGCAAGTTCTTTGCAGCAGTTGACGCAACACCCGCGTGTGTTTTGTAGATCGAGACGATTATCCCTGTGAATCCACGACAGGTTTTTTTCATTTCCATGTGTGTCATCTTTCACATCCCCTGACATTTATGACCAGGTTGTCTCCACGGCTTTTGGCGTCTCTTCCGATACAGGCGGGCAAAGAGGGGTTGATGAAATTATCCAGGTTTCAAAACGGAGGTTGGTGGACTCAAACTCAATCCGATTGACAGTCCGTCGTTCTACCGCTGAGCTATTAAAATTAAATAAATATTACTCTTATATAGCGCCAAATCTAGTTAAAAACTAATCGAGGTGCTTTTTAATCCAAAAGCGTGTTTCACCTATTAAAATGCAAACTTGTTGACAAGTCACAAACTGGCAAGTCAAGCCAAGTTTCAAGTCAGTGACCTGACAGTTAATTCTCAAGTCAGTGACCTCTTAGTCCAAGTGAAGTCTCGAGTCATCTCTCTGAACTCCAACTGAAGTCGCAAGTCACTAGGGTTCACAGATCAAGAAACAAGTCAAGTCGCACTCAAACACTTGATGGTTTTTTTAGGCGGACGTTTCGAACCACCAAGACTAGCGGAAAGACCACGAACCAGTTATGGTGGGCCGTCGGCCTACCGTGTGGCGCCACTGTTGACATTACGGTGTATGTGGCTCGACGCCGCGCAGAGTTGGACTGCAGTTACAGAAAAAAATGACGAGTGTAATTAGAACAGACTTGTTGGCAAGTCACAAACTGGCAAATCAAGTTTCAAGTCAATGACCTCCAAATCAAATATCGATTCATCTATCTGAATTCCAAGTCAAGTGGCAAGTCGTGAAAATAAGCAATTCGAGTCAACCCATACGACTGGAGTCAACAAGTCTGATCAAATACCACTGGACGCCATCGAGCATGTTGGTCAATGCTACTATTCTGTCATGAATTAATGCAGTATTTAAATAATAATTATTTAACTGGAAACTTGTCTACATAAATAAATGATATGCAGACTTGTCGACTCGAGGAAACAAACTTGGAATTCAGAGAAATGACTCGAGACTTGGCTTGGAGGTCATTGACTAGAAACTTGACTTGGCAGTTTGTGATGTGCCAACAAGTCTGTTGGCTCGAAACGTACGTATACCGAGACCCCGTTGACGTGACAGGCCGCACCGAATACAATAATTATTAAGTACTTGTTATGATTTGATAATATTTTGACGTTGCAGCGTCCGCCTAATTTGCTTTAAAACAATTACCGCAAAAACACATTGGTGAGGCTGACTCGAGCCGAACTGAAGTCGCCCATTTTGACTTGACGTGTAATTCAGAGAACTGACTTGAGACTAGACTTGCCAGTTTTTTTATTTGTTAACATATATAATGGTATGCAGCAAGGATACATCACATACGATTTTACATTTCTCCAGGTACATGTCGTACAATAATTAACCCAATATGATTTGTGTTCCCATTTTAAACAAATATTTCATTTTGTTTTTGGAAATTCACATAAGCAGATTTATTAGTTTCATTCACTGTGCCTGTTGAAGCATCATTAATTCTATGCGTCTGACTGATATATTTTAAAGAAATGATATATTGAGTATTAAGTATATTGAGTACGAACTCAGCGTACGTTAATCATAAAGACAATAGTAACTTCAAAACAAAAAAATATGTTCAAATTCATTTCATCTTTGTTATTTCACAAACATAGACATCAGCAACACGTTGCATCTACATGCAGTGTTGGCATTTCTATTGACAGTTTAACTAATGATAGCTTATTTCATGACCATAACAAATGTTGCTTGATAACTGATCTTTTATTTGCTGCTTTTGAAATGAAATGTATCAATTTAAAGATCCCTCCTCAATTTCTGCTTCTCTGGTTTCAGGCCAATTTCGTTAAAATCCTAACCTAGTATCGACTACAACCTGCTTGCTCGTTTTTGTTATTTGGTTTTAGTGAAATCATCGCATAAACTAATAAATAATATTTTACCGGATCCGGTCAAAATTCGAAGTAAACATTGAAAAGGTGGTCCAGCTCGATATACTATAACATAAACTATTAACACTTTCGTAAGTTACCCAATCTAATGACAAAAGTACATTTTTTCGATGATTTTACCAAAACTATGCACTCTTTTATAAAAACCAACTATGTATATTACTTAAATTATTCGCATACAAAATATATTGACATCAACGAAACTGATGGGATAGATCAACTGAGGGACTTTTAAATGTGTGCGAGCGTGCGTGCGTGCGTGCGTGCGTGCGTGCGTGCATTGACAAAGACTGTTTTTATTGCACATTAAACATCATAATTGAAATATCAGCACTATGTGGGTGAATACATAATTTATTGTATGTTACATAGTAGTGAGTATTGCACTATACAGTGGGCAGTATGATTAAATCGTGGGACTTACTAAAAACTAAAAAGAAAACAGTGTGCACGTGATATCGGAAAGGACCATACATCTTCCAGTGTTCTGAGTTATTGAAGCGGAAATTAAGAACATGGACTACACCGGGAACGAATTCGTGAAGATAGCACAAGGGCGATTAGTAGTCCGATTAATTGATCAACGCAGTGTCGTCCAACCAATTAGACGCATCGTTTCTTGAAAACAACAAGAAACGATTCGTCCAATTGGTTGGGTGACATAGTGTCGCCCGACTAAACCGGACAACTAATTGCTCGTGTGAACGGGTCTTGAGTAAGTAAGTAGTGATCTGGTGTCCAGTCGTGGTCTTCCTCAACCAGCTTCGTCACGATTTTACTGCACGGAAACCGGTTTCATGGTAATTAAATGGTTTCCAGGTAAAATGTGTTTTGCCATTAATTACTCTTTAAAGGGAACGTACGACAATTTTCATTAGTTAACATATACACAGCTAGTTAGTGGTTTTGTATAGATAAAACAGCTGGTCACAGCTAAATTGGGAGGTAGTACTTAGTGAGTTTAGAGGCCGAGATCAGCTATGTTAGGCGCACTGAGTTAACGCCAGTTTGTTCCATTTTCCCGTGTGTGATCTTTTACTTCCCCGGCGTAGTCAATCTACCGAGCAATTTCTCTAGTATCCATCCCCGTTAAGGTCTTCTACAAGATGATACTCATGAGGATAGATGACAACATTGACACACATCTATCAAAGCAGCAGTTTGGATTCAAGAAGAACAAAGGGACAGTAGATGCTATCTTCATAGTGCGACATATCATTGAAAAGGGAAATGAGCACCAGGTCCCAATGCATTTAAATTGTATGGACTTCAAGGCTGCATTTGATATTATCTAGATAATTTGGCATTGTGGAAGATATTGATGTATATTGGGGTGGATCCCAAGATTACATCACTGAATGAAGCTATGTATGATAATGTTGAATGTGCAGTCGTCATCAATGGTCATCGTCATGGCAGATGTGAAGAGCTTATGCAAGGAGTTCAAGCTAGATAACAACCTCAGCTTTGATATCAGATATGCAGATGACACAACAATTATGTCCACCGTGTTTCAGAAGTTACAACTCTCAACTGAAGAACTTCAAGCTGCCTGTAGGAAATGTGGTATGAAAATAAACTTCTCCAAATGCAAGGTCATCACTTCATCGGAAAAGTGTATTGCGCTGTATGACTGATCATTGAAAAGGCAAATGAGCACAAGGTCCTACTGCATTTAAATGTTACGGACTTTGTTACTAGAGAAGGGCATTGTTGAAGATATTGATGTCTATTGGGGTGGATCCCAAGATGACACCACTGATTGAGGCTATGTATGATAATGTTGAATGTGCAGTCGTTACCAACAGAATAGTTCAGTGTAGAAATAAGAGTGAGACAGAGCTATTTGTTATCACCTATCCTGTTCAGTTTTTTTCCTTGAGTTCGTCATGGCAGACCTGAAGATCTTATGCAAGGAGTTCAAACTAAATACCAACCTCAGATTTGACATCAGATAACACAACAATTATGTCCACCGTGTTTGAGAAGCTACAACTCTAAACTGAAGAATTTAAAGTCTGCAGGAAATGTAGTATGAAAATTAACTTCTCCAAACGCAAGGTCATCATTTCATCCGAGAAATGTATTGCTCTGGAAGACAAAGAACTAGAGATTGTGGGAGCGTTCTGCTTCGTGTGTAGCATAGTACCGTCTACAGAGAGAACTGTTAATGGAACCAAGCGCCCTGCACGGGCCGGGCTTTGGTTCAAAGCACGGCCCGGCCCGCATAATTTCGCATGCCGCGTTGGGCCTTGGGCCTACATACTGCGGGCCCCGGCCGGGCCTGGGCTGAAAACAATTTAAACGCATCGGGCATGGGCCGGGCCTGGGCCTAGTGTGAGCGGGCCGGGCCGGGCCTGGGCTGGGCCTGGACATAATAAAAATAATGATACAAAACACCGATTATTACTTTATTTTTTTAATAAAAATTGATTATAAATTATAATTCCGGTTAATGAATGCTTAAAATTATTTCTTTAGTATTATATTGTTGCAAATTGAGACCTTGCATGGAATCTAATGGCTACCAGTTACAATGTCAAAAAGATTCTTACAAAACAACATAAGTATCATAGGGCCCAACTGCCAAGTTTCACTTTTCTGCCTTTGCCATGACCACCGACGCAGACCTGCCGCCGATGGACCAAAGCCTCGGTGCTTTCTGAAGTACCACGGCAAAACGAACTTTGCATGCAAGCCACAAACTGTTCGCCAAGAAGTTGTCAAAACTAGTGTGTCTCTTCATGACCCACAGTAAAGTCGAATCTGATCGGGTCTTTTTGATTGACAGCAAGATTGTCACAGAATTAGCATCGCTCAGAGTCGGCCAAACAGACCTTTGCTATCCAGCTCTCAGGAAAGGTGAATCGTAGCTCAGACTCAAACCAGTGTTACGGAATGTAAAAAAAAACTGCTACCATCGACAAAAAACGTATATGCACGCACGTTCATCATAACGATTAATTTATTTATGTAAATAGAAAGCATACTTCAATTATTTTGTTATGTTGTGTGTCTATGCAGATGCGAGGAAGCAGGGGCGTCGCGGGGGCGGCATCGATGGGCTAATCATCGCAGTAATTGTTAACATCACAGGTTGACGTGTGTGCGCATTGCAATACGTATCGGAATATATTGTGGTTATTCTTGTTGCTATATAAGCTGACTCATATTATATAGCGTAGCATTATAATTATGTTATATGCGCCTGACTGCTATTTATACTTAATAATTGCTAAACAATTGTTTTAATAATATTAAAACAGTTGCTAATTTAATTTAAATTGATTGCAGACTGCACAGTTGTTAATTTAATTTAATGATTTACTTAATGCAATGTATAAAATTTTTTATTGTCCATATTTACAACTCCGGTTACCTATATTTAGTATCACCAAAAATACTTGTACATATTATGCGCTAAAATCGTCGGGAGACCCGACCTCACAAGCGCACCAAAACAAAAGGGGTTAAGGAGTTCATGATCGATAAGCAGTTCCAATTGTAAACAGTTGGATTGACACGCTGGGTAACGAGCTCGCTTTCCGGTACGTGGAGTTGTGTACACGATCTGAACGGAATTGCGGCGTGTACAGCATAGGTACAGTCTGGCATGAGGTCTGGCGCTTCATTCCACGTGTCAGCTCCGACTACCTCCACCGGATACCTGGCCTTCGGACACAGACACTTCAGTAACCTTGCTCATGTGATGCACAGCTGCACGTAGGCGGTACTTGCCCGCCTTCAGCAGCTCGTTCAGTATGTGCATGCCGAAGAAACCAGTCGCGCCAGTCAGTAGAACTCGGTGCGGCACCACGCCTTCGCTAATCGCCACAGCAACGTCAGCGTCCGGGGCATCATTGTTGTCTACAGTCGGACATGTGTCGTCTGCGTCTGACATTTGTTTGGCGAGCGCCTGGTATGAGATGAAGCTGCTCCGTCTATGGTATTTTGTTTGATGTGCGAAGCCACGTGACGCTTTGTGACGTATTTTGCGATTGTTTCACACAGTGCGCTGCTGGTAATCGCCATGATATAAGGAAGCACAAAACCAGTTTTTGTATTTGTACAATCGTCACTTATACATTCATGTCTACATGTTTGACGTTCAAAACGATTTATAAATTGTTTAACGCTTGGTCTAGTTATGGACCTTTGAACGAAATCATCACGTTCGTAACGGCAGGGCACAAGCTCTAAAACATCATTGCATAGTTAATTGTATGTGTATTTAAATGTTTTATGCTTATTAAATCTGGAACATAGATGTTATAAACCACCACGCGGGCTGCGGATACTGGTTCTTTCACTTTTGGTTTTATTTTGCATCAATTCAACCAAATGTAGCCTTAATATAAATATTGTTTTTGATTCCTTTTCTTCTGCGTTCATTTGTGCATGTTTGAACGTTCACAATTTCAAACAGTTAATAAATTGATTTAACTGTGGTCTAGTGTTGACGTAACAGTTATGTAAACAACAAACAAGAAGTAAAGTAAGTATGACGTTTCACCCTCAGGTGTTTTAATGTGTTCTCGTAACACCAACCATGACATTACACTGTTCCATTCTCTGTTGTTGTTCATTTGTTTCACAGTAAATTTTTACTCTGCTGCAGACTGTATCAATGTACAAATGTATGCTTCTGTGATAATGTAAATTTCACCACATACTTATATAGTGACATACTATTGTCACAACACACTGAGTAAATCCGACTAACTATGGTTTGATACACATATTCATCCTGGATAAAAATTACATGTGCTACTACACTAACCAACACCGTAAGAGGCAGAAATGGCCTGGTTCAATTAAAATCAACAACACTGATCCATTACAGATACCTGCATACGCACATAGAATGGCCTGGTTCAATTCAAATCAACAACACTGATCCATTACACACGTGCATACACACATATAATGGTTTCTACTAGCAAAGCTTAGTAGAAACCTTACATATATTCATAATATACATTTTCACACGCGTTTACTCTTCATTAAATATACTACATGATGACATCATTACAATGGTATGCAAACGGAATCAGTCTTCATAGAATGCATTAGAATACATTACAACAGTAGTCGTCGTAAAGAACGAACATTGAAAAGAGGCAACAAGAAAAATAAGTAAGTTTAAACATGTTATCTTGTTAATATATCCCATTGAATCAAACACAAAAAAGTGTATTGCATCCTATGTAAGTACACAATTCCTTCACATCTGTCTTCAATACAGATTATAACTACATCTGCCTATTTTCAGTTTTATAACATACATATTATATTATATTGGACCATTAACTACACTTATATACTACTGCAGCATATGTAAAAAGTGAAGAATGTGTCTGGTTTAATGATCTCTGCCGTGGTGCACAATAACGTTTCATATATTGTAGAGTAATATCTGCTAATTTATATGGCCTCTGCTATAATGTAATATGATATGTGGTATAACGTACAATGACCCTTACACCAATTACCCTTTCCACACTGTACAGTGATGTATGCTAAACAAGTGCTCTCACGTAAATAGAGTAACATGGAAGATCCTTGATCTTCTTGCATTTTGAAGAAAAGAAAGGCACACTACATATACATATACACCAAAGCATAACTAATATGGAACATTATACAATGATATCTCTGGTACAATGGTCCATGTCACAATGCTTAATGTTACAATGGCCCATGTTTCGGTGTATGTAATGATTCCTGCTATGGTGTACAGCACTTCGTGCTACAATGATATGTGGCACAACGACCTCCGCCACATTGTAAGACGATCATCTTAGCGATGTACAAC